>JAOWBW010000951.1:0-28963 GCA_026119855.1 Campanula takesimana
CCACGGGGTGAGCGATGGACCTTAGAGGTCGCCTAGATCAATGCACATTTTATTTTGCGAAAAGTTTTGCATTTATTTACATCCTAAATGGGTGGTCCGAGTGAGTGTCCTATCTCTATGTGTGGGTTTGACACGAGTTAGGTAAAAGGTTCCACGCTTGCGGAACGTACACGGTGAGTGGAGTAGACGAGTGACTCGAAAAGAAGGGCGGCAGTAGCGCACAAATTCCTGCACATCGAATACTCCGGGTAATGGGGACCTGTGCAGTGCAGACACGACTAGTGGTAGTGTGTGGCAAGAATCTAATTCTTTTTTAGGGGGAGAAGAAAAGAGGGAAGCTTTGAATGTTTTTGAATGAATGCAATGCAATGCAAGAGAAAGGGAGAAGAATGTACAAGGGAGCATAGCAAGGTTTTGTTTGACCCTAATACTAAGATGAAAATAACAAGGGTACAGAAATACAAGGTACAAGTATTAACTGGCGGGGTGCACGGGTGCATGTGTAAACATGGCAAGTATGTGAGGTGCATGTATAAACATGGCAAGTATGTGCATGTGTAAACATGGCAAGTGTGTGTAGGGTGCATGTGTAAACATGGCAAGTGTGTGTGAGGTGCACGTGTAAACATGGCAAGTGTGTGCATGTGTAAACATGGCAAGTGTGTGCATGTGTAAACATGACAGGTGTGTGCATGTGTAAACATGGCAGTGTGTGCATGTGTAAACATGGCAAGCATCATGATGTGACGAAAGTTAGACCCACTAAGTTTGAAAAGTTTCAAAGCAGTCCCCAGCAGAGTCGCCACTGTGAATACGTGTGTTTGAAATTGAGAATATTCATAGTAACATTAAAATATGAGAGTCTCCACGCCGTTTTAATTATAGCCAAACATTGAGAAAAAGCATGTTAATGGGTTCGGGGTCAAATTACAACAAGAGAAGAATATTGGACGTTATCACTCCTATTGCCCGAATGATCGGTCTTTCTATCATGATGCGGTGTATGTAGTGTGTTAGTGATTTAGACCGGATCCGAAGATTGCCTACGTTCTTCTCAATGTGAGAAGCTCAGGTCAGCGTAGTTCGAGAAGATTTAGAATAGGCAGAAGAATCGGGATCATGCATAATGAGGGGGGAATTACCTAAAGATTAGGGTTTAGAAGTAGTTCCTAGATCATCCTCGGGTTGATGAACCCTCGATCATCATCGCTATGAAATAACATGTAAACATGAAGATCACAACCCTAAATATAGCATAAATAAGGTTTTAATCTAGAATATGATGAATATGCGAAGAACATATTATGAACATATGAATGTCATGAAGAAAATATGAATAAAGATGTTAGGAACATGAATATTATAAAGAACACATGAATGAATATCATATTAGAATATGAATATTATGGATCTAAACTAATAATATGACAAGAACATGAATAAAAAGTCAGAAAACTTACCTTTGTTGGCAAGAAATAACCTTGGATCTTCTTGGAGGTTTGAATGCTAATTAGAGAGCAAAATTGTGTTTAAAAACTCTCAAATTCGGATCCCCCTAAACCAATAGCATGAGATTGGTTTATATAGTAAACTGAGGGGAAGATCTGATGGTCCAGATCATCCGGGGCGGATGTGGCCGCGTGGCCAATATTGAGGGCGGCGGCGAAAGTGGCCGCGTGGCCAATATTGAGGGCGGCGGCGAAAGTGGCCGCGTGGCCATCGTTGCGCGCTGACTTGAAATTCAAGCTAGGGTTTTACTGTTCATACAAGGCAACCCCAAATGTCCATATTTAATGTTTTCTAGAACATTGAGCTATTTTTGGAATCCGGGACAAGTCTTTGCAAGGTTTCTAATTCCTATAAAGTCCTTGTATATTTGGGAAAGCCCTAATAAACTCATTTTCAGGTCGGTACTAACAGGTAGCCACTGAAGTTGATAGTATCCGTTTCAAAGCCTGCTTAGCGTGAGTAATACTCTGCGATTTTCTGATCCCCATGTTTTTTTCAAAATTTGGTTTTCCTTATATATAAAGTGATAATGTTTTTGTTCAAAAGTAGAGGAATGAGAGGACTGAGATGATTGAACTGTAGAAGGTCTATCCAACCCAAGTTTTTTCCAAGTGACATCAACCCATATTTTTGTTCAAGTTCATGAAACTTGGCAATCTTTCCTATGTCAGATAGTGAAGAATAAGCTTCCCTATCAAAAGGATTTTCTTCAACTAGAATGGATTTCCCTTTTCCAGAAGGGATTTGAAGAGATGGGGATGTTGAGCAGGCTTTTCAAAGGTCAATTGGGTTGAAGGAACAAATTCTGGAGACATGGGAATGGTTTGATCAAGGTCTGCTATCTATTCCTCAACATCTACAAAGTGATTATTCCCCCTTTCTTCTGCAACCAATGGCTCAATATCTGTAAAAACTTCATTCCCCCTATCAATTTCAACTGTGGCATCCTTAGTTTGAGTTACAGGTCTAGGAGTAGGCATGAATGAGGAAGATAGTGACCTGATGAAACTGGGGTGTTAACTGGAGGAGAAGTGGCTTTATGGCTTTGTGGTTGAGTGAGAGTTTTAAGAGCTTCAGCAGCTTCTTTGGCTCCTGAACTAAGGGTCTCATTAGATGATCTTTGGTGATGTGGCTCAAAGACAAATGGTTCAGGTGGTGAGATAGGTGGGGACAAGGGAGTTGAGTCTTCTGCAGGAATAACAACCTTCCTTTTCTTACTCAGAGGAACCTCAGAGATTTGAGGGATAAATTGTAGATCAATTGGTTCATTGTTTTTGGGAAAGTCTATTTGATTTTCATGAGGCTTTTAGTGAGGGTTTTTCTGGAATGACCTTTTCTGTGAGTTTTGTTTTTGATTTGGCTCTTGTTCTAGTGTAAACTGCAGCAAGTTTTGAGGTGAGAGATGGAGTAGGAATGGTGTTGGGGTAAGAGTGGAGCAAGGAGGAGCTTCAATCATCAATACAGATGGATCAATCCTAGAGATTGGTTCTAAATCCTCATCTTCAAGGTCCACTATCTTGGGACCAGAGTTTCTCTCTCAAAGTCACTATCTGAAGGGGAAGACACATGCCCGGGCGATTCATCATCATCTAAGTTAGGATTTGAACAAGTTCTTAGGTTTCAAGTTGAGGTACATCTACATTATTATCATCACTACTCTCATTTACTCTACCAACTTGCTTGTAAGAGAAGGTGTGAATGCTAAACACTTTGTAACTGTAATGGGGTGTTTGTTGATTGTATGGACAGGAATTTGAATTCTCATAGAAGTTCCAATGTGAAACAAGATACCACTCATAAATATGAACAGACCTGGTTAGTTGAGGATTTAAGTCTGGCTTTGAGAGGATGATGTTCAGACCTAAGTCTAAAATTGGGCAACAAAACATAACTCCAATTGGTGGTTTGGACTTTGTGGAGAAGGCATAGCAATTGTTTCCATTCAAAAGGACTCATGACATGGTGAGATGAGGTTTTTCCACAAAGACCTTTCATGACTACATCAGCTAGGGTTGAGAATTGAGCAGAAAGAGGGGCTTTATACACAGGTTTTTCAGAATTGTATTTAGGCCAACCCTCAATCTCAATAGTTTGAGATGAATAGTCTAGGTCAGAGTCCCAAATGTTCATAATCATGGCTTCCTCATTTGGTATGTTATAAGTAGCAGCAACATCAGAAGGAAAAATGGTGTAGGTAGTACCTTGTAGAGCAAATTGGATGTTGTGTTGTCTTTCAGTCCAGACTCCATTATCATAGATGTGAGAACAGAGCAAAGGCAGGATTGGTGGATTGGCCTCCATGTATTCCTTTAATTTTGCATTTGCGAGAAGTTCCTCTATCCATCCTCCAGCAGGATTTTTTGTAAAATGAAGGTTTCATGAGGTATCCATGAGCAGAATTGAAATTCATGTTTCTAGCGTTTGGAGAGAAAACAGAGGAGCACAGTGATTCGAGAGAGAGAGGGAAGAAAAGTGATTTGAAAATGAGAGGGATATTGTAAGGAGGAGAGAGTTTAATAAAGGGAGAGTGGTAACAATAAAGGAGTTGAAAAGATCTCCCTTAAATTCTGCAAGGTGAACGTGGGTTTGTGAGTGACTAAGCAACTTGTAACTGTCATGAACAATAACTTCTCTTCTTTTTCACAACTCTTAGAAAACTTAAATGTAAGGAAGGGTTATATATATCAATATATTCCTTATTCCTACATTTAATTTTGATAAGATTTTTTCCAAATTCAACACGTAACAAGGCTGGTCAAGCAACAATTTTAATTTCATATCAAATCAACATTACTGAAGTTGCAACTTTTGAGGTCTACTATCATCATTGCATCTAGTACATGAATTCACGAGATGAACTTAATGATACAAAATATTTCTATATAAGGAGTATTGTTGATGAATATGTGAACACAACAACCGTTTTCAGATAAAAGTTTGCTTATTATAGGAAGATAGTATACCTTGTTCTTCACAGTCTGAAAAAATGGGTAGACTAACAAACATGTTTAGCCCAAGCAAGATGTCCAATCTTGTGAGAAAACTTAAGTTCAAGGAGGAGAGTGAAGAGGAGGTGAATAATGTTAATGAGAAGTTTTTGAGAGAGTTTAGGGAGTATCAAGCTCAAGAGACAACTGAGTGGGAGCAAGAAGTTGATCAAATTCTTCCTGATGATCCAAGGAAGGAGGATTTAAGAGAGAGAGAGATAAAGAAAGAGATGTGGATGCATGCCAGGGAAGATATGGTTAAGGAAGAGAGAAAGAGGCTTAAGAGAGGAGAGGCACTGGAGAAGTGGTGTGACAAGGGAAAAGCTAAGATAAGTGAGATCCAGGAGGATAAAGGACCTAACAAATCCTTGTTTGATCTCTTGAAGAAGAGAGAGAGAGAGAGAGAGAGAGAGTGATTTGGTGATTAGGAACAAGGGAGTGAGAGGAGAAGGCAAGGGAGACAATTATGAGGGAGATCCTATTCCAAGACCAGTTCCGTTTCTCTGTTATCAAGCAAGTATTTTGCTTGTTGTAGCCCTTTCAAGTCAACTATCAAGCATGAGGACAACTTTAGGTCAGATGAGGCCTATGTAAATAGTGGGAGTCAAAACTCTTCTGGTACTTTCAGCTTTGTATCACCACTTGAGGACTTGCTTAAGCCTCAAGAGATAGTGAATTGGTGGCCAAGGCCAGTGTGGCCATCTTCAAAACAGTCAGTGTTTTATGGAGGATCTTGGAGGTGGATGAGTACTCACATGTTGGAAAGGAGTGGTGAGTCTGGTCAGCAAGTTGGAGAGACCTCATATGGAGGTGTGAAGGAGGAGGAAGATACTTCAGCAGAGTGTTCATTCATAGCTGGAGTGGAGAGATCCATAGCAGAGTAGGTCTGCTATCATGAAGATAGTAGACCTTGTGGAGAGGGATAGGTCTGCTATCTTTACTAAGATTGGAGCAAATGACCTATTTGTGCTTCCTCTGCGGTATCATTGTCTTATGGGATTCTAGAATTGCTTGTAAAAAGGAAGTGATAAGTGGTTCCTTTTCGTTATCTGTTTGTTTAGAGATTCGGGGGAAAGAGGAGTGGTGGGTTTCTTCAGTTTATGGACCTACTCGCCCTATAGTGAGGAGGGATTTCTGGGAAGAGCTTAATGATCTCGCTTGTTTGTGTGGTTCAAAATGGTGTCTTGATGGCGATTTTAATGTGATAAGGCGGTCTTGGGAGAAGAAAGGGGGTTCTAGGTTAACTACAAGTATGAGAGATTTTGATGAGTTCATTTGTGCTAATGATCTGAGGGAGATTGAGATCTCTAATGGTCAATTTACTTGGTCAGTGTCGGGTCAGAGACAAGTTGCCTATAGGATTGACAGATTCTTATTTTCAGCAGATTGGGAGGATAATTTTCCTTCCCTAACTCAGAAATTGTTAGAGAGACCAGTTTCTGATCATTTTCCTATTCTTCTTGAGTCTTTCCAGTGCGATGGGGACCTACTCCTTTTCGATTTGAGAATATGTGGATTCTTCATTCTAGTTTTCATCACAAGGTCGAAAGTTGGTGGAATGAATGTGGGCTGGGCTGGGTTTGTCTTTATGCAAAAATTGAAGTTTGTTAAAGAGAAGTTGAAAAAGTGGAATAAAGAGGTGTTCGGAGATATAAGACAAGAAAAAGATGCGGTTTTACAAGAGATAGCTGGTATTAATAGTATGGAGGAGTCGGGACCTCTTTCTTTTGAGCAAGAGGAACGTCGGTCAGAGTTGAAAAATAATCTTGAGGATATTCTTTTGTGGGAGGATATGAGCTGGCACCAAAAGTCTAAGTTTAAATGGATTAGAGAGGGTGATAGAAATTCTAAGCTTTTTCATAGGGTTGCTACAACAGGAGAAGAATAAATTACATCTATGAGGTTCAGTTAGACTCAGGAGAATTGGTGCAGAACCCCGATTTGAGTTTTGATTCCATTACCAGCTTTTATCAAAATCTTTTTCGTGAAAATTGTGAAACTAGACCTCGTTTGGAGGTATAGACTGGTTTCCCATTGAGTCGGAAAGGTCTAAATGGCTGGAAAAGGAGTTTTCGGAGGAGGAGATTCGAAGTGCTGTTGAGGGGATGGCTAAAGATAAGGCTCCAAGACCTTATGGTTTTTCGATGGCCTTCTTTCATTCGTGTTGGGATATTGTGAAATATGATCTTATGAGAGTATTTAGTGAGTTGTTTGGGAATGGTATTATAGGAAAAAGTATAAACTCTACGTTTATTACTTTAGTCCCTAAAAAAGACTGTTCAGTCAGGATTAATGATTTTAGGCCTATCAGTTTGGTGACGAGTGTTTACTAGATTATTACCAAGATTTTGTTACTTAGACTAAGGGTGGTGTTAAGGGATCCATTTCTGAAGCTCAAAGTGCTTTTGTAGGGGGAAGGCAAGGTATTGACGCTGCGCTGATTGCGAATGAGAGGGTTGAGGATTTACAGAGGAGAGGTAATAAGGGTGTTGTGGTGAAACTTGATTTTGAAAAGTCTTATGATAGATTGAGTTGGAATTTCTTAGATCATGTTCTTGAGCGTAAGGGTTTGGTGTTCGATGGCGGAGATGGATTATGGGGTGCTTTAGGGCCCCGAGTTTTTCTGTTATAGTTAATGGTAAGGCTCAAAAGTGGTTTGAGGCTTCTAGAGGCTTACGACAGGGAGATCCATTATCTCCTTTTTTGTTTACCCTTGTGGCAGATGTTTTGAGTAGGCTTTTGTATAGAGGAGAAGAGCTAGGAATTGTGGAAGGGTGCAAGGTGGGGAAGGAGAATCTTATGGTTTCTCATCTTCAGTTTGCTGATGACACGGTTTTGTTCTTAGCTGAGGGCACTCAAAATTTTAAAAATGTGATGACCATTCTTCAGCTTTTTTAACATGTATCTGGGTTGAAAATTAATTTGGCTAAATGTGGGATTGCTGGGATTAATTTGGGAGATGACGAGGGTGTTAGATATGCGTCTTTAGTAGGTTGTCAAGTTCTTTCTTGGCCTATATCTTATCTTGGGTTACCTATGGGTGGTAGAGAGAGTTAATAAGCATCTTGCTAGTTGGAAATGTGCGTACATTTCTTTGGGTGGACGCATTACCCTAGTGCGATCGTGTCTTTCTAGTATCCCGGTTTACTATCTCTCTCTTTAAAATCCCAAGTGTTGTTGCAGAGAGTATTGAGAGAACGATGAGAAAGTTTCTGTGGGAAGGTTCGGGGGAGGAGAGAAGAGATCATTTGGTGGCTTGGGAGAAAGATTGTCGTCCTAAAGAGGAGTGTGGATTGGCATTGGGTAACCTGATTAATAGAAACATCTCCCTATTTAGTAAATATGGCTTTTGAGATTTCCTCGAGAACCTCAAGCTATTTGTCATAAAGTGATTAAGAGCAAATTCGGAATGCAACGAAATGGTTGGGATGCTTCTTTCAGCGGTTCAATAACGCACAAAAGCCCATGGAAATTTATTCATCAGTGTCACATAATGTTTAATCCTCTCACTCGGCTAAAGTTAGGTAATAGGGCTCATATTCGATTCTGGGAAGATACTTGGATCGGTACCTCTTCATTAAGGGACTTATATCCTCGGCTCTATCGCCTTTCTTTAGTTCATTGGGGTCCTATTTCTGATTTTCAGGTGTTGGGTGAGGGGGGAGAAGTTTCATGGAATTTTCATTTCTTCCGTAATCTTAATGATCGAGAGTCTGTTGATGTTGGTGTTCTTATTCATTCTTTATCTCAAATTCTTTTGTCGAAGAACCAAGATTCTCGGGTTTGGGTTTTAGAGGGCTCTGGAAATTATTCTTGTAAGTCTTTTCTTAACTTCTTCATTCGGAGTCCCAATCCATCTTCCTTTCCTCTTTCGTCCTATGTGTGGAAGTCTAAAACTCCGTTCAAAATCCGGGCATTTGTGTGGCTTTTAATGCTTAATAAACTTAACACAAACGACAAACTGCAGATTCGTAGACCTTGTCCATCCTTTTGTATTCAATTCTTATCTCAATATAATCATCTTTTCCTATTAAAAAAAAACATTGTTTCTTCTGCTGAAATGCAAAGAAAGATTCTTCATGACCAACGCTGATTTAATATTAGTAGGTGCGATATTCCATGTTCTGATTTATATTACTCCAAATTAGCTGAATATATGTACGTACAATAGATCACTTGTAAGGGAAACAATAATATGTGTGAAAGACTGCTGTTACAAAATGATTGAAGCTCATGAATGAAATTTTAATTTGTAATGATCATAAGTTCCAGATACGTTAGCCCCCCTTTTCAGGAGCTTACCTTTCAAACTATCTACTTTACGTATAGGCAAATTCAAGGTCGTTAGCAACTTAAATATCTAGTGAGATGAATGAAGGTCTCCTCTGTGCATGGGATGGTGAGACCTCCCATGGGATGATCAAAACCAAACTCTTCTTCGGCTTGACTTAATAACTTCTGGAAAAAAGGATTCTTCAGATATGATACCGGGACAACAAATCTCTTTTTGTTGCTTTCGCCCACATAAACTGCAAAATGGCCTTTTGGTACCTCCGTAGCCACTGACATTGATAGTATCCGTTTCAAAGCCTGCTTAGCGTGAATAATACCCTGAGATTTTAAGATCCCCATGTTTTTTCAAGATATTCCTTATATACGAAGTGATAATGTTTTCTTTTTCTAGTTCTCTAAGCAGTGGAAGAGTGTGTGAAAATGAAAAAGGTTCATGTATATATACATCAAAATGGGCAGTAAGAATCCAAATGGAGGAGCTCTCAAGAGGCTAAACTCCGAAAGGTGGTTTCTCCAAGAGTATACATAGGTGCTTTGTCAGGTAATTGTAGGTACTTTGTCAGGTAATTGTAGGTACTTTGTCAGGTTATTGTGATACGATTTTAGTCAGGTAATCGTGCTTAAATTTTGTATTGTTATTGCTGTATTTTAACTGGGGTACTTTGGTTGAATCGAGTTCAGCTATCCTTTAATGATTTATAGGAAAAGGAAATTTGGTAATCGCTATCAAACTGTTAAATTTCTGAAATTGAGCCCTGGTCAAATTTGTTCATCTTTTTTCTTGTTTTACCATTCTAGTCAACCTCCATTCACATAGAACACATTTATTTTTTTATGTACCTGGATCATGTACTCTCTCCGTCTTGAAATGAATGTTCATATTTTACTTGGAAAGAAAGGTGACATCTAAGCATTTTTCGGAGCATATATTCATAAATACCTTTAAAGATCTCATCATATAAGATTATGAGTATAAGAATGATCTATAACATGATGACAAGGAGGACTCGGTAACTGCACAAAAATTGGACATTTATTTAGGGCAATAATTTTGCAAAATAGACATTTCATACTGGGATGGATGGAGTATCTTACTGTAGTTATTTGGGAAATTTGGTGCATATTCAGTACTGCAGTGGCAGCAATGCACACTTGACATGTTATGTTGTTTTTATAGGTTTTATTGATGTAAGTGTTAGTACCTCACTATGTTTAACTCACAATTAATCATAGTAAATATGTTTTGATAAATAAATAATCAAACCCAATTGATTATATGATGTATACAAAAGACCTGAGCACAGGTATCCCAATACAAAGCTCAACAGCTAAGCTGCCCTGTTTCCATATAAACCAACAGTCAAGTCATTACAAGATCTACCTATCATCTATGCATCCAACAAACTGAAGAACTACCTATTACAGACTCCCTCTACCACTAATAAATTATCAAGATGATAAATTCAAACAAGCTTCAACAGCTAATGACTTACAAGCCCAACAACTAAGCTCCCCTGTCTCAACAGCTAAGACAGGTCTTCATCAACAGCTGACTCCACATCATCAAATCTTTGAAGAATGATTATTCCAATATTACCAATCATTGGAATAACTCATATTGAAGCTTGTTCAAGTGTGAATACACCTTCCCTTCCCTTGACAACCTGTATACAGAGGAACAACAAACATTCAGTCAAAGTCAAAGGGAACCATTACTTCTCTGTACCTTTGTTCCCCAAACGGCTACTATTGTACCCTTGTCCCCCAACGGCTCTATCCCCTCCTTTATATAAAGGAGTATACTGGCATGTTGTCAAGTGACCCTTTCCAGACCCTCTACACCCTTTTTACACCCTTACAAATCCTTTGTAGCCTTACTGCATTCTCACTCTGCAGTCTTAAATATTTGCATAGACCCCTGCAAATATTGTGCCATTTTGCACCCAGTTACAACCCACATTCCAGCCAGCTTAAAGCCAAGCTATTTTGTAAACACACTTGTGATTTAATTTTCTTTTTCTTTTTCTCGTTTTGAAAGAAGCAACCTTAATTGAAGTGTCAATTAAGTAGAGGGGGTTCAAAGGAACTTGCCTTATCAATTCATGTAACTCTTATTGAAGAGAATATTATAGTGGATTGATCTCATTGTTCCAACAGTGGGGGTGGATGTAAGAGAAAGGTTTTTCCTCTGAACTACTTTAAAATAATGTGTACACTCTTGTCTCTACACTAACACACACATACATCTTGTCCTTTCATTTATTTATTCATTTATATTCCGCTGCGCATTTCTTTTATTTATTTATTTCTCAACAGTTGTCCAAGTTTTTATTAATCTGTTCATTTAGTTAAACAGGGCCTTTCAATTGGTATCAGAGCTTGTCAATGTGGAAAACAAAAGAAGACATCATTTTCTGCTAAAACCAGACTGGATACAACCAAGCCTCTTGATCTCCTTTATATGGACTTATTTGGTCCCATTAGAAAACCAGACTGGATACAACCAAGCCTCTTGATCTCCTTTATATGGACTTATTTGGTCCCATTAGAACCAGATTTTTAGGTGGAAAGAGATACTCCCTTGTAGTTGTTGATGACTACACAAGATTCACTTGGATCATCCTTCTTGAATCCAAAAGTGATACTCTTCATAATCTCACTCAGCTGTTCAATAAAGTTCAGAACTTTAAAGGCTTGTCTATCAAAAAGATAAGATCTGATCATGGAACTGAATTTTAGAACACTGGAGTTGACACCTATTGTAATCAAGTAGGGATTGATCACAACTTTTCAGCTCCAAGAACTCCTCAACAAAATGGAGTATCAGAAAGAAAAAATAGGACTATTTGTGAAGCAGCAAGGGCAATGCTGTCAGAACACAATCTTCCTAAGTACTTTTGGGGTGAAGCTGTGACTACTGCTGTCTATGTGCAAAACAAAACTCTCATCAATAAGTATCATATGAAGACCCCATATGAGTTGTGTAATGGAAAGGTTCCAACCATATCCTACTTTCATGGATTTGGGAGCAAATGCTACATTCACAACAATGGGAAGAACAACCTAGATAATTTTGATTCCAAGAGTGATGAAGGAATCTTTCTTGGTTACTCCAACACTAGCAAAGCCTACAGAGTTTACAACAAAAGAACACTGGTTGTAGAAGAATCAATTCATGTTGACTTTGATGAAAATAATGATCAAAGCAACACTGACTTGTGTGATTTTGATGAAAGTATTGGAAATTCTGATAACCTTCCAGAACCTTCACCCACAACCAATAATCCCTCATCCCCAAATGAGAACAACATCATTCTTCCTTATGTTCTGCCCAAAGATACTCCCAACAACTTACCTACTCCCAACAGCTTTCCTCTTCCCAACAGCCAATATGAAACTATTAGCTGTCAAATAATCCCTTCTCAAATCTCCACTCCAATACCCATTATCAATGATGAGAACCTTGTCATTACCATTCCTATCCAAAAAGAAATCATTCCTGATGGCATTCCTCATTATGATATTTTCACGAGTGTCTTCATTTCTCAAATAGAACCCAAGAAGATCCATGAAGCCATTTAAGATGCAGATTGGATAGAGGCTATGGAAGAATAAATTGAACAGTTTGAAAGGAATAAAGTATGGAAACTTGTTCCCAAACCTAGAAATCAAACTGTCATAGGCACCAGATGGGTATTTAGAAATAAAATGAGCGAAGATGGTACTGTAGTGAGAAACAAAGTAAGACTTGTAGATCAGGGATACAGACAAGAAGAAGGAATAGACTATGATGAAACTTTTGCTCCTGTAGCAAGACTTAAATCCGTAAGATTATTTCTAGACTTTGCTTCTTTTAAGAAGATGAAAGTATTCCAAATGGATGTCAAAAGTGCATTCATGAATGGAGTACTGAATGAACAAGTGTTTGTTGCTCAACCTCCTGGATTTGAACATCCCAAATTCCCAGATAATGTATACAAGTTAGACAAAGCTTTGTATGGTCTGAAGCAAGCCCCCAGAGCTTGGTATGACACCTTGTCTAATTTCCTTCTCAATAAAGGATTTACCAAGGGTCACATTGACAACACTTTGTTCATAAAAAAATATGGAGATGAAACCCTACTCATCAGGTCTATGCTGATGATATTATATTTGGATCATCAAATGAAGACCTTTGCAAAGAATATGGAGATCTTATGCAAAAGCAGTTTGAAATGAGTATGATTAGAGAACTCACCTACTTCTTAGGTTTTCAAGTCAAACAAATGAAAGATGGAATCTTTATTAACCAAGCCAAGTACACAAGAGACATGATAAAGAAGTTTGATATGCAGAATGCCTCAATAGCTAAGACACCCCTGTCTACCACCACGAAACTTCATGCTGACACTGATTGTCAAAGTATTGATCAAACACTCTACAGAAGCTATATAGGATCTCTCCTATATGTTACTGCCTCAAGACCTGATATTATGTTCAGTGTATGTCTCTGTGCACGATTTCAAGCCAATCCCAAAGAATCTCACCTTGCTGCTGTTAAAAGGATTTTGAGATATCTAAAGGGAACTCATGATTATCGCTTGTGGTATCCTAATGAATCACCATTCTTACTAATAGGATTCACTGACTCAGATTATGCAGGATGCAATCTAGACAGAAAGTCAACAAGTGGTGGATGTCAATTCATTGGATCAATAATTGTGTCCTGGTCTAGCAAAAAGCAAACCTCTGTAGCAACCTCAACAGCTGAGGCTGAATATGTTACAGCTGGTCTCTGCTGTTCCCAAATATTGTACTTAAAAAGTCAACTACAAGACTTTGGTATAAATGTCACTAATATTCCTATATTTTGTGACAATTCAAGTACAATAGCTATGACTGAGAATCCTGTTCAACACTCTAAAACCAAACACATTGAAGTTAGACACCACTTCATTAGAGATCATGTTGAAAAGGGAGATATTAATTTAGCCAAAGTTGGTACTGAGGATAATATCTCTGACATACTAACTAAAGCTATGGATGAAAAAAGGTTTGAACTTTTGAGAGCAATGTTAGGAATGATTAACTTGCCTAAGTAAAAGGGATTAACTGATCTAGCAGGAGGAACCTTTTTTTTTTGTGCATGTTTGATTGTCTCCCATCACCGGTGCAAGTTTTCCGACGATGTCTGTGTGCTCATAGCTCCGGCCACGAAATCTTCTCCTTGTGCTCTTCTCTGATGGGGGAAATCTGAGGAAATTAATGGTGTGATGAATTATTTGTTTGATCGTGTATTGTCGAAGAAATTGTCAAATTGAAGAAATAGCTATTGTGCTGAACAAATCGCCATAGCTTGATCTTTCTCTTTCTTATAAACTACACAAATGAAACTCACATGAGTAAAGTGTTTGGTATCTGTGAATGATGATGTCTTGGGCAAGCAAGGGGTCAAAGAAAGTGAAAGAACCTGTATCACTAGTGCACTTAAACAAGGAAACTGGTAAGTTCACAAGAGGTCTACTATCAAGTATGTAACTGATCAAGAACAAA
The DNA here is from genome assembly GCA_026119855.1 of Campanula takesimana. Taxonomy (NCBI): domain Eukaryota; kingdom Viridiplantae; phylum Streptophyta; class Magnoliopsida; order Asterales; family Campanulaceae; genus Campanula; species Campanula takesimana. The sequence continues at coordinate 14,322 of JAOWBW010000951.1, forward strand.
TTTATTCAGAATAAAGGTCGGTTGGAAGTGTAGAGTGGCATCTATAAATACTATCAATAAGAATTTTTAAATTTTCATTAGGATTATTAAATTAACTTTAAATTATTCCTCAAAGTTCCTTCGTACGAACGTAACAAAAATGCGACATTTATTCCTGGACAACGGGAGTATACTATAGTGTCCTTTGTGGACGAAAGAGGCCCTTTTCCTGAGCAGACTGTCTATAGTCCTAGTTGGTGTGAGCTTATCAGGGATTCTCAAAGGAAAATACTTGCTCAGATTGGGTTATAAAATCTTGAAAAGAAGGTTGATGTAGTTGAAAAGGATTTATGATCAACCATCAACCCTTTTCTTACTCTCCATTGTTAACTGTGAAATAGTGAACTAGGGTTGCATGCTTGCTTTCAATGATGATCATCTCTATTTTCCATGCTAAAACGTTAACTTTGAAACAGTTAATACGGTTGCATGCTTGTTTTCAGTGATGATCATATCTATTTTCTATGCTAAAACGAGAAACATGGATTCCATCAAGGCGAAACAACTTTTTGGTCATTCAACTATACCTGTTTTTCAAATGTGCTCGTTGATGTTTTTTTTTGGAATGTCATCACTCAAGTACTAAAATTTTGCAATGTCTTCACTCGGTTAATTGAGCCCTCAATAATTTAATGGAATGTAGGCTCGTGCTATCATATACTCCCTCTGTCCCAAAATGATCTTCTCATTTGCCATTTTACATCGTCCCAAAAAGTTCTTCTCATTTCTACAATATAGGCTTAACTGTGCATAAACAAAACATGACTAGTGAAGCAAGTGTTCATATCCTTAAAAAGTTTGAATAGTAAAATATGAAGATCATTTTGAGATGGAGGAAGTATCTAACACCCACTAAATGGTTAACGGTTCCATTATAGTTAGCAAAGTAAGTTAAAAACAAAGTAAGATCCCGTTGGACCCGTCCTCTTTCCCACAATCCTTCCCCCCTGCTCCCACCCTTCTTCCTGAAAGTTCCCAAATTAGAAACTTGGTATTCAAAGCAAACTTCTCTTCCAAAAAACAATCCATAATCCCTTCGTAATTTTCGAGTTTTAAGGGCCAAATGTTAACTCTTTAACATTCAGTTAATTAGTAACGAGTTTAGCAATCTTATCTCTCTCCCCCTTCAACTCTCCCATTTCGTTGATCAGGTTATATTTTATTTTTCTTAGGTGGAGAAGGCAAGGTCCGGCAACCCACCTCTACAATTCTCTAGCGACGAAACTCCTCTGCCTTTCATCACAACTCCAACCTTCTTCATGCCCTTCACCACTGATTAAACCCGTCGCCCCTGCACTAATACTCATTCTCGCCTCTTCAAAACCGTGCCCTAACTCACAAACACACCTCCAAATCTGAATCTCATTTACCAATTATGGGTTCAATATAAGATTTGGGAGCTTTGGGTGCTTGTGGATAGCAAGTTAATGGAATTTTTTATTTGGGTATTCTTGGTAAATCGATTGAAGAATTGGTGGTTCTTCAGTGTTAGTTTTCTGATCTATTTCCTTATTTGCAATTTGCTGGGTTTGGTAAATGAAGGAGGAAAGAGGATTATGGTGTATTGACGTTGGTTTGATGGAGAGGGTGATTCTAACTGGTGGTTGAGGGATGGTTGCAGTGGAGGAAGATGGTAGCGAATAATGAGTTGGGGTGGGGTGGTCAAGAAGTATCTAGTGTTTGAACTTCGTTAAGGGTTTTTCATTTTCTTTTTTCTTTTCCTAACAGAGTCATTAGAGTTTTAATTAATAGTGGTACTGGATCGTTACTAATTTAACATGTATTAGTCATGTAATAGCACGTGACCGTCATCTGTTAGATAAGTGCCGGCTCAACTAACGGAGTGAGGGCATTGCATACTTGAATAATGACATTCCAGGAAAAAAAAAAACACTGAGCACATTTGAAAAACAGGTATAGTTGGATGACCAAAATAACAGTTTCGCCTTCCATTAAATACTTATTATGCTAGGAATTGCCTGAAGATTTATAGGCTGACTAGAAGATCTGTCAGACCACAATAAATCACTGTAGGTTGAGCTGATGATCTGACAGACCACAATAAATCAATCATGGAACCCTAGTCAAGTTTCAAATAAAACTGGTCTATCTTTCCGTTAATGAAGCTCATGAAAGATAGTTAAATTAATTTGTAATAATGATCATACAGGTTGTGATTCTTGTCAGAAAAAAAAAAAGAAAAAAGAAGAAAATTTGGAACCCTAGTCAAGTTCCAAATACTAAAACCTAATTTCGGCACAGGAAAATTCAGTCATTAGCAAATTAAATTTCTAGTGAGATGAATGAACGTCTCCTCTTTGCATGGGATGGTGAGACCTCCCATGGGATAGTCAAACCCAAACTCTTCTTCGGCTTCACTTAGTAACTTCTGGAAACAAGGACTCTTCAAATATGATATCGGGACAACAAACCGCTTTTTGTTGCTTTCGCCCACATAAACAACAAAATGACCTTTAGGTACTTCGATAGCCACTGAAGTTGATAGTATCCGTTTCAAAGCCTGTTTAGCTTGACTAAAACCCTGAGATTTTCTGATACCCATGTTTTTTCAAAAGTTGGTATTAATTCCTTATATATGAAGTGAGAATGTTTTTTTTTTCTTCTATGTTTGCAGTAACAAAGAAGAAGTGGATGAGTGTGTTAAACAGAAAAAGGTTCAAGTATATATATGCATCAAAGTGGGCAGTAAAAATCCAAATGGAGGAGCTTTCAAGAAGGGTGGTCTTTCCAAGATTATAATATGTTCCTGGTAATGTGCTATGATTTTGCCATGTAATTGTGCTAAGATTTTGTATTGTTATTGCTGTATCTTAACTGGGGTACTTTGATTGTTGCTGACCTCAGTTCAATGACTATTTGTTGGAGCAATTATCCCACATCGAAAATTAACTAGCCAATCCTTGACTATATAAAGATCCAGGGCCACTCCGCTCATAGCCAAATTGAAATTAAGTTTTGGTCAAATTCGGTCAACATATCATATAAAATAATTTTGAAAGATTTAACATTCATTTAGGGACGGAGTAAGTATTTATTTGTAGTTCTACGGGGAAATGTGGAGCATATCAATACTGCATCTTCATGCCCTCGATCAAATCGATCTTTTCTCTTTTTCTTAACCGTACAACAAGGCATCTACATGTTCTTATAAGTGGGCCACCATCTACAATGTGGAAGAGGAATTTCCTAACTACTGCAGATAGTACACAACAATTTTGTAATCTTAGCTAAGATTTCATATGAAAACAAACTCAAAGATAGAAAATTGGACTACATTTGGCTGTAATATAATTTAGAAAACAATGAGTTCATAGGCTATTTTGGATTCTTTGAGGTAATAAATAAATGTGTTGCTTCGTAGTTAGACTTTATAACTTCCATTTTCTAATAATATAGCATTTCAGGAATCTTTCCTCGAGTTTTTGTTGGTGTTTTGGTCAATTTGGTCATATCTGCTAATGAAATGTAACTCAGAGTTCCTTGAGAAGCATCTGGTCACTTCCCTAGTTTCTAATAGACAGCGAATGCAGCCAATATTAAAATACTCCTTAATTAAACCTAAGATCTTGTCTCTTGTGTTTTTATGTTTTTCAATATTATTCATAAATATCCTTTCTCCTTAGGATTCCCTTGATGAAAAGAATATCTTGTAGTAGATTAAAGGAATATCTTGCAGTTGATGGCCATGAAGAATTAAATCTCTATGGAGAATGATTCCCATTTGAGTACGTCGTAATGTTATTACTATTCAGTGTGGATATTAACAAATAACGAGGTGACTTGAAAAGTGGAATACACACTACAACAAAAGTGGCCGTTAAGTTTTGCTAGTACAGGTTTCTTGTCAGAAAAAAAGAAGAAAATTTGGAACCCTAGTCAAGTCCCAAAAACTACAATCTAATTTCGGCACAGGAAAATTCATAGTCATTATTAGCAACTTGAAATTCTAGTGAGATCAATGAAGGTCTCCTCTGTGCATGGGATGGTGAGACCTCCCATGGGATGATCAAAACCAAACTCTTCTTCAGCTTCACTTAGTAACTTCTGGAAACAAGGATTCTTCAAATATGATATCGGGACAACAAATCGCTTTTGTTGCTTTCGCCCACATAAACAGCAAAATGCCTTTTGGTACTTTGGTAGTGTGAATACGTGTGTTTGAAATTGGGAATATTCATAGTAACATTAAAATATGAGAGTCGCCACGCCGTTTTAATTATAGCCAAAACATTGAGAAAAAGCATGTTAATGGGTTCGGGGGTCAAATTACAACAAGAGAAGAATATTGGACGTTATCACTCCTATTGCCCGAATTGATCGGTCTTTCTATCATGATGCGGTGTATGTAGTGTGTTAGTGATTTAGACCGGATCCGAAGATTGCCTACGTTCTTCTCAATGTGAGAAGCTCAGGTCAGCGTAGTTCGAGAAGAATTTAGAATAGGCAGAAGAATCGGGATCATGCATAATGAGGGGGGAATTACCTAAAGATTAGGGTTTAGAAGTAGTTCCTAGATCATCCTCGGGTTGATGAACCCTCGATCATCATCGGCTATGAAATAACATGTAAACATGAAGATCACAACCCTAAATATAGCATAAATAAGGTTTTAATCTAGAATATGATGAATATGCGAAGAACATATTATGAACATATGAATGTCATGAAGAAAATATGAATAAAGATGTTAGGAACATGAATATTATAAAGAACACATGAATAAACATATTAAGAATATGAATATTATGGATCTAAACTAATAATATGACAAGAACATGAATAAAAGTTAGAAAACTTACCTTTGTTGGCAAGAAATAACCTTGGATCTTCTTGGAGGTTTGAATGCTAATTAGAGAGCAAAATTGTGTTTAAAAACTCTCAAATTCGGATCCCCCCTAAACCAATAGCATGAGATTGGTTTATATAGTAAACTGAGGGGAAGATCTGATGGTCCAGATCATCCGGGACGGATGTGGCCGCGTGGCCAATATTGAGGGCGGCGGCGAAAGTGGCCGCGTGGCCAATATTGAGGGCGGCGGCGAAAGTGGCCGCGTGGCCATCGTTGCGCGCTGACTTGAAATTCAAGCTAGGGTTTTACTGTTCATATAAGGCAACCCCAAATGTCCATATTTAATGTTTTCTAGAACATTGAGCTATTTTTGGGAATCCGGGACAAGTCTTTGCAAGGTTTCTAATTCCTATAAAGTCCTTGTATATTTGGGAAAGCCCTAATAAACTCATTTTCAGGTCGGGTACTAACAGTAGCCCCTCGGCGACGCTTCTTGCAAGGCAATGTGGGGTCGACGATAAAAGAAGGATCCGTCTGAAACATGAGTTTCAAAACAGATGAAAGGTAAGGGAACGGCTGAACCTTGGCAGTCGACCTACGTATCCGCGGGGGAATCAATCCAAACGTAGTTCAAATCTGATGGGAAATTGGGAATGATTGTCCTCTGATAGGGAGCAACGTCTTCTGCTGGGGAAAATGCACCTGCTGGGGATGATAGATGACCGCGTCGGTCGGGTGGCTGAACCTTTTCAGGTTTCCTACGTATCCTCCGAGGAATCAAGCCGGTCGTAGTTCAGAGATCTACTGGGGATAAAACGAGATATCGGACTCCTGCTAGGGATAATAAACCTACGGGTACTATCCTATATGAAGAACGAATCATTCGTAAGCAATGAAGTTATTTGGAAAAATGAGGACTACGCTATCTAAGTAATCCCAAGATGGAATGGTAAACGCAATCAGGATCGCCGGGGTTCCTGCCGATCGCGCTAAAGTAATAGATGATGGATCTCTCGCGAACAGAAACACCGAGGCTTCTGTCAACCACGATTGATCTAGGATGCATATGTCATAGAGGCGCCGAAGTCTCTACAATCATACGAATCCTAAAATAGATGCTGGATCGCTCGCAAACAGAAATGCCGAGGCTTCTGCCCATCGCGATCGATCTAGGATGCGTATGTCATAGAGGCGCCGAAGTCTCTACAATCATACGAATCCTAAAATAGATGCTGGATCGCTCGCAAACAAAAACGCCGAGGCTTCTGCCCATCGCGATCGATCTAGGATGCGTATGTCATAGAGGCGCCGAAGTCTCTACAACCATACGAATCCTAAGCAAATATTAGTAAGTGCTAAAATAATAGATGCTGGATCTCTCGCAAACAGAAACGCCGAGGCTTCTGCCCATCGCGATCGATCTAGGATGCGTATGTCATAGAGGCGCCGAAGTCTCTACAACCATACGAATCCTAAGCAAATATTAGGAAGTGCTAAAATAATAGATGCTGGATCTCTCGCAAACAGAAACGCCGAGGCTTCTGCCCATTGCGATCGATCTAGGATGCGTATGTCATAGAGGCGCCGAAGTCTCTACAACCATACGAATCCTAAGCAAATATTAGGAAGTGCTAAAATAATAGATGCTGGATCTCTCGCAAACAGAAACGCCGAGGCTTCTGCCCATCGCGATCGATCTAGGATGCGTATATCATAGAGGCGCCAAAGTCTCTACAACCATACGAATCCTAAGCAAATATTTGGTGAAGAATGGAAATTTTAAGGGCTTTCCGTTCCCAAAGGTATCGAATATCAGTCAAAACAGCGCTAAGGGCACCTAAAATGAATCAAAGGGGAATGTACTAGGGGTAAAACTGAAATTTTGCATGTGGAGGCAAAGATGATGGATTGTTATGAAGTCGCAAACGGGATGAACTCTCGGGGAGTCACAAAGGTGATAGACTCTCGGGGAATCGCAGAAGTGATGGACTCTTGGGGAGTCGCAAAGGTGATGGACTCTCGCGGAGTCGCCAAGGTAAAGGACTCTTTGGTGAGCAAAGGACGACACGGAAAGCGTAATGTTTGGGATCCGCTTACCCTAAATTAGGAGGAATACATAATATGAGGCTACGAACCATTAAGATGAAGGTATTAGGTAAGGGACATTTTGCTTGGTTGCTTAGGGTAGGACCTAAGGCTTCTAAGGAAAGGGGATGGGTAGCCTCTTAGATAAGGATGCAAAAGATGTTATGGTTGTTTAGACTTGAGATTGTGTCTTGGATACAATGTGGGTTTCCTAGGCTTACGGGCTAGGGTTTGGAGAGAATGCGACTGCCTAGGCTCGAGGCTAGGGTTCGGAGAGAATATGGAAAGGCTATTGTATCCTAGGAATAAGACTAGCGGGGATTGAGATTATAAATTTCCTAGGTTTCGAGACTAGGGTTTCGAGAATTTGGAAAGGATGTTGCACACAGGGCTTTAGAAATTCCCTAGAACTTGGGCTAGGGTAAAGGGGATGGTTCTTCCTAGGCTTGAGACTAGGGTTTGGAGAGAATGCAGATTCCTAGGTTTGGGGCTAGGGTTTGGAGAGGTTGAGGTTTGGGAACTTCCTAGATGTTAGGGTTTCGAACAAGGGTTTTAAAGACCATGACTCTCCTAGGTTTGGGACTAGGGTTTAGAAATATCCTAGGCTTCGCGGCTAGGGCTTGGAGTTGTGTAGGTTCAGAGGTTGCAAAGGCGTTGGCTTTAGACCCAAGGCTGGGAGTTGAAAGGGTTGTGACTTCCTAGGCTTGAGACCATGGACCGTTGGGAAGAGGGATTGCTTTTGTGGAAGGTCCACTAAGCTTGATGTTAGGGTTCACCATTTCCGGGATTGGTGACTATGGCTTGGAAAGGTTCATGGTAACCTAGGCTTTAGGCTAGGTTTTAAGGCTAAGGACTGTAAACTTCCTACGTTTTGAGACTACGGTGAAGGAGTTTCCTAGGTATAGGACTGGGGTTTGAAGGGAATGTTGAATCTTAGGCTTGATGATAGAGTTTAAAGAGGATAATTTCTACCTAGCCTTGAGACTAGGGCTTTAGAAAGAGTGCGACTACCTAGGCTTGAGGCTAGGGTTTAGATCGAATGCGACTACCTAGGCTCGAGGCTAGGGTTTAGAGCGAATGCGACTACCTAGGCTCGAGGCTAGGGTTTGGAAAGAGTGCGACTACCTAAGCTTGAGGCTAGGGTTGATTGAGTTTTGGACAGGGCATTATATCCTAGGTTTTGGACTAGGGTTCAATAAAACGGAGAATTGAGATTGTAAATTTCCTAGGTTTCGAGACTAGGGTTTCGGGAATTTGGAAATGATGTTGCATACGGGGCTTTGGAAATTCCCTAGAATTTGGGCTAGGGTTAAAGGGGATGTTGTGGTTTTCCTAGGCTTAAGGATAGGGTTTAGATAGGATATGTGACTACCTAGGATCAAGGCTAGGGTTTAGGAAGGGTGTAACTACCTAGGATCAAGGCTAGGGTTTAAGAAGGATGTAACTTCCTAGGCTTTAGGCTAGGGTTTGAAAGGATGTAATTACCTAGGCTTGAGGCTAGAGTTCAGAGAGAATGATATGACTACCTAGGCTCGAGGCTAGGGTTTAGAGAGGATACGTGACTACCTAGGATCAAGGCTAGGGTTTTAGGAAGGGTGTAAATACCTAGGCTCTAAGGTAGGGTTTGGAAGGGATGTAACTACCTAGGCTCGGGGCTAGGGTTTAGGAAGGATGTAATTACCTAGGCTTGAGGCTAGGGTTCAGAGAGAATGATATGACTACCAAGGCTTGAGGCTAGGGTTTAGAGAATGTGTTTACCTAGGTTTAAGGCTAGGGTTTGGAGACCGAAAGCATTTGAAGGTTTGTCTTGGTTTAGACCTAGCAAGTTTGAGGTCTAAGAGTGTTGCGGTTTGGGGCAAATGAGCTTGATACCTCGTGGCTGGATAGGCTCGATAGATTAGACCTAGGCTAAAGTTCTAGGGTTTAGCTAGGGTAAGACTCAGACATGTGTCGAGGAGACCGGGCCTAATGGAATGGTAGGCGTGAGATCTAGGAGATCGAAGGCTAGGCAGGGTAGCGTTGGGACATAAGGCTTTCAAGCGGGTAAGTCTTTTGTCCTAGAGAAACCGCGTTATGGGTTTAGGACCAAGCAGGCTTGAGGTCGGCCAAGGAGCAACGGATTGGGATTGGATGATCCTAGTACCTAATACGCATGTCGGGCTTGGATCCTAGAGCATTTGAAAGTTTAGGCTAGGTGCGAACCATAAGTGCGGGAAATGGTTTTGGATATATGACCATGTTGGCGCTTTAGGTAAATGGATCGAGTGTCCAAGACTTTGCTTTGAGTACAATAGTGTGCCTAACAGGATTGGGTATGCTTAGGACTTAATTTTGCCTTAGAGGTCATGCGTGTGACTAAGCTCGTTTGGCAATTTCGAAGGTAGGTTAGGGATGGGACTAAAGGTGTTTAAGGACATGGGTTTAACCTGATGGGTATTGAGATCCCTATGGTATGGCGTGGTGCGCAGGAGATCCTATATACTTGAGCAAGGTTTGAGATTTGGACTCGTTGGGGGAGCGATGTTTGAGATCCATGGAGTTCAAGGGTGGACCTTGTAGGTGGCGAGGTTTGGACTCGGCTTGGATTAAGTAGGTTAGAGTCCTTAAGGGTTGAAGGTCAGACTAGGAAGTCTTTTAAGGCTAATGGGTGACACTAGGTTGGTACTTGGTAGGTTTAAGAGTGGTAGGGTCATGGCTTGGACATGACGGGAGTCGGGAGATGTAGATGTTGTCGCTTTTAGTCGGACCAAGTAGGCTTGGGAATTACAGAGTCCAAAGGGTGGAGATGTAAGGTGAGAGACCTAAAGGGTAGAAAGTCTTGTGACCTAAAGGTTTAGGGTTGAGGCCTAAAGTATGGATCAGATATTCTAGAGACCTAAAGGTAGGTGTTTGGTAGACTCGAATGGTCTTGGGCCCTCAGGGTTCGCTCCACAGGTTAGACTATGGTGGACTTAGAAGTCAAACCGAGGAGGATAAGAGAGCTATGTCTTAGACAGGGTAAGGACGAGTATGTGTTGGTAGGTTTGAGATCTAGGAGATCGGGTAGGCTCGGGTCCGGTAGGTTCGGGACCTAATGGGTCACCCTAAGGATTTGGCTTTGGTTAACTGGTTTAAGGTCTGAAGTTTTGGGTAGAACCGGTTTGAGGCCGAAGGGTCATGCTACGAACTGCGGAAGGTCGAGCTAAGGGTTATGATGTAACGTAGGTAAGACTCACCGGGTAGGTTTGGGACCTAGGTAAGACCGATCGGGTAGGCTCGGGACCTAGAGAGTTTATGGTGTAACTTAGGCAAGACTGACCGGGTAGGCTTGGGACCTAAGGTTTTGAACCAGGTAGGTTGGGACCTAAGGGTATCCTATTGTGTAGGAAATAGGGTGAAGGACCGAGTCAACTCAAGAATCACGGAGATGGGTCTCAGATGGATCGAGGATGTTTTTACAATTTTGTGGAGACCGAGCGTGCGGGTTTATAAACAAAGTGTCGGGGAGGAGAAAACTTTATGAAGTGTTATGATCTTATACAGATGCCTTATAATTAATTATGATTCTAATCAATCCAAATAGGTCGTCGCGTGCCGAGTTTGACGATGAGGGGTGCCCTTCTTCAAAGTGTATCCTTGTTGACGCCTCGGTATTCTCTGGGAAACCACATAGTCGACCCTTTCTGTTGGGGAAGCCCAGTTCGATAAGGGTGTAGAGCGGGGTATCCTACCTCCTTTAAGACGCACCCTTTTTCTGCCTAGACCGCCCTTTCGGGTTTTCAATCTAGCGGGCATCTCTTTTGCGTCATCTCCTTTTTTTTTTTTTTTTTTTTTTTTTTTTGAAATCATTCAGTCGACTCAAAAAAAGGAAAAATAATTGTTTAAACATGCGGGGCATTTTGGTGATAGTGAGAGGGAGAGAGAGATAGTACTCACATTTGACTCTTCGACAATTGAGTGTATATAAAAGGAAGGAAGCCCCTGCTTGACAGAAAGTAAGTGTTTAGCTCTTTCCTAGATTGTAGAACAGACGACTTTTCGAGACATTTGAAAATTGTTTTATTCAGGATTCTCATTTGATTGCTCGAGAATGGACCTCGTTGATTAGTTGATGAGTTTTGGTTAATTAGTAAACAAGTAGCCTCAAATTAATAAATGTTTTGATCAATTGTGAGTGAAGAAGTCAGGAGTAGAAATATGGGGAAGAGAGAAGAGAAAGAAAATTGGCTCGAGGTGGGTTGTGTATATTTTGGACCGAACCGGGAGGTTGCCTACGTTCTCCTCAAGGTGAGAAGCTCAGGTCCGCCTAGTTTGGGGATGACCCGCTTGACGATGGTGTCGGGTTTCAGTGGGTATGTGTGGGAGGAAAGAAAAGAAAGAAAGTTGACCCAAGGTAGTTATGTTTGGCTTTGAGTGGTTGCCCGGTTGACGATGAAGTTGGGTTTTGAGTTTAGGGGTGTGAGGTTCGTTTGAGGTGAGTTGTTCTTTGTAGCTCATTGCGTGGATTACTCCTTTGTAGTTGTTGCAGTGGATTGCTCCATCGTAGTTGTCATGGGTTGCTGCTGCCGTGTTAATCTTCTTTGTAGGGAAAGAAAGAAAATAGAACATTTGAAGTGAAAATATTCTGTGGTGATAGCCCCTTCTATTTTTCTTTATTTATTTATTTTATATTATTTTTTTTTTTTGTTTTTGCACACCCTTTTTTTTTTTTTTTTTTTGCACTAGCCGCCGCCTTTCGGGTTTTCAACCTAGCGGGCTTCTTTTTGTGCAATGCTCTAATTTTTGCCTGGTCGCCTTTTTGGGTTCGACCTAGCGAGCTTTCATTTTATATTTGTACATGAAACATTGGGCAAGACGAGCCCCTGGTTCGTTTTCGCAATTGTTGATTGCGAAGTAGCTTCCTTATAGTTCAAGCGGCTTTTTGCTGGCGGCGTGCATCGTAGCCCCTTGTCCTTCATCGACGGAGCTCCATCGGATTGTCACGTGGCACCCATGAATGGTATAAACAACTTCGTGCACTTGGCATTTGCGATGAATGCAGACAACCTCAGTGTATCGGCATGTAATACTCATGAATGGGAGAAACATCCCTCTTGAATCGTGGCAGCATGGGTGCCTGATGATGAGCAACCGCAGTCTATTTCTTTGCATGACCGTGTGGAAAAGGGGTTTAATGGTGAGACGGGAGGTGTATGGGAGAAGGTGTATGGAGAGAGTGTTCGTGAAGAATGTACACGGGTGAGTGTATAGCGGGTATTATATGGATAGGTATATGGAGGGTGTACACAGGGGGAAGTGTATATAGAGAGTGTATGGGTAGAATGTAGAGAGAAGAGAAAGTGATTCGTTCATCCCAATTGATCGAAGCATTTGTTATTTTAAGATTAATCGTTTACTTAATATGTGAATGGTTTGTGGGTCCATTTACCTTTTAATGAGTCGCCATTAATGAGTAAGATTAAGATTAATTCATCATATAAAGATATAGCAATCAAGCGAAAATGGTGAATAAGACAATTTTCATGGAATTGATTTATGCAAGATTATGTCTCAAGTCTAGAGAGAGAAAAGAAATAAAGACCCTTTTATTGGAACTAAAAGATTTAAACCGACTAGTCCGGGGTGGACTCTTACTTAAAGAAACAGAATCGTCCAAGGTGGACTTTTGACTAAGGACACTCTAGAACCTACGAAGACTGAATGACCCTTTTATTTTCTTTTATTTAAAGGAGGTAGCCCCAATTTCCTCTTTTGCCCATGCCCATGTATTCCGTTGGCGGGTGATGACTCCACTGTTAATGAGGCTTTGAATCTTTCTCCTCAATTGGAGGCATCTTCGGTGTCATGTCCAATGTACTGGTGGTATTGACAGTGTTTGGAGGGATCCAAGCCTTGCTTCACCCTACTTGGTTCATAATTGAACAAAGGAGACAACTTTCCGGCTTGAACTAGACTTTTGAAGAGTTTGCCCAAGTCGTCGAATTCGCGCTCGTCCTTCCTTTCACGAACTGTCTTTGAGGGTAATTTAGGTACCGGCACCCCTTGTTGATGAGTAGTCATAGGGGCATCCCGACGGGGACAGTCTGTGGCGGCCCGTACATTTGAGGAGCGTACGGGTGTTGACATTGAGCAAGAGGGAGAATTCGACTGAGGTAATCATGAACGCCACGAATGTCAGACAAATGGCGCCTCTCGATATCTCTAGGGTCTTATGCATCTCCTTCTGAAAGTGTGTTGCTTGCTCGTTAAGAATGGCCTTAAAGTGGGTTGCTTGTTCATCGAGGATGGCTTCGAAGTGGGATGCTTGCTTACTGAGAGCGTACCGGTGTAGAGGATTGTCTCGGGATCTTGGGTAGCAGCTTCAGTTGCAACTTCGATGTTCCTGCAGCCGACATGATGCAGAACTCTAGTCATGAAAGAGTTAAGCCTCTTAGTGAATTAAATTAGATTCGTATTTAATGATAAGTCATCGTTATAAAAATCATTTTTGGAAAAGAGTCGGTCTCCACATTTTTGAAATGCATTTTGGTAAAAATTGAAAGTTTGACCGGGCCGAAGTTGCCTACGTTCCCCTTATCATGAGGGAGAGTTCCCACACAATAAGAGGCTCAGGTCGCCGTAGTTCGAATCAAGTTAGACCTTTTTTTTTTAAAAAGAGGTGAGAGTGACCATAGGGGTCAATTTGATAGAGTCTTTTTAGATAAAGAGCGATCTTGAGGTCAAAAGCTGGAGATGACTCGGTCCTTGGTCAAGCATGGGTGAGAAGACCTATAGGATGGTTTTGATTGAGTCGGGTATGGTTTGACTTATGGTTTGACCTAAATTTGACCTAAGGTTTGACCTAAGGTTTCAGACAAGAAGTGGTTCAAGCTAGAATGCGATGATAATGGTGGGTTTGACCTAGATGGGTAATGGATAGGTCGACCTAAATGGGAAGGGTTGGATTGACCTATATGGTGAATGAATCAAGATAGCGGGTTGTAGCGGGTTGCTATGGGATGATCTAAGCGGGATAGACATGTTTGACCTAAGCGGGTCGAATGTGAGTTGGTTGACCTAAATGGTTGACCTATACGGTTAAACATGGGCAGGCTGACCTATTCGGGTTGGTTGACCTAGGGAGGTCGGTAGATAGATTCAAGACGGGCAAGTCGACTTAAGCGGGCCAGGGATTGACCTAGATGGGTCAAAGGTAAAGGGATAGTTTTAACCTAAGACGGACGAGTTGACCTAGATGGGTCGAGGATGGTGGTGGGACCTAAACGGGTCGAGACGGTTGACCTAGGTTGGTATGGACAACGGTAATTGGGTTCACCTATGGGACCAAAGATTGACCTAAGAGGTCAATAGCGGATAAGGTTGACCCTAAGGGTCAAAGGTTGACTTAAGAAGTCGAAATGTGATTGGGTTGACTTAGGGAGTCAAAGGTTGACCTCAGAGGTCAGAGGTGGATAAGGTTGACCTAAGTGGTCAAAGGTTGACCTAAGAGATCGAGGGGTGATAAAGTTGACCTAAGGGGTCCAAGGTTTGACCTATGGGGTCAAGGCAGATGAGAATGACCTATGGGTCAAAGGTTGACCTACGAGGTCAAAGGCGGATGAGGTTTGACCTAAGGGGTCAAAGTTTGACCTAAGAGGTCGAGGGGTGACCTAAGAGGTCGAAGTGTGATAAGGTTGACCTAGGAGGTCAAGGGTTGACCTAAAAGAGGTCGGAGGTTGATAAAGTTGAC
>JAOWBW010000951.1:29063-147311 GCA_026119855.1 Campanula takesimana
GTTTCTAACAGGTATTGTTCCTGTTTCCCGTTAGTTTCTTGTTCCTTGTTAGTTACGCGCACCAGGTTCGAGGTTCTATTAGGGGATCCCGGGACTTGGGGCGTGTCAATACCGAAGACCGCTTTTCGTACCAGGGACGGGCATTATGAATTTGTAGTTATGCTATTTGGTTTGACGAACGCTCCAGCTGTATTTATGGATTTAATGAACCGTGTTTTCAAATCTTATCTGGATTGCTTTGTGGTGGTTTTTATCGATGATATATTGGTCTATTCCAAATCAAAGAAGGATCATGAGCAGCATTTGAGAAGTGTATTGGGTGTTCTGAGAGAAAAACAATTATTTGCAAAATTTAGCAAACAAATAGAAGCAATAGTTAACTGGAAGAGACCAACAACAGTTACGGAGGTACGCAGTTTTCTGGGATTGGCAAGTTATTACCGAAGGTTTATTGAGGGATTTTCTAAAATTTCAACAGCGTTGACCAATTTGACACGGAAATCTTTGACTTTTGAATGGGATGATAAATGTGAAACAAGTTTCCCAGAGTTGAAACGGCGATTGACTACAGCTCCAGTGTTGGCTTTACCCTGTGGATCCGATAACTTTATGGTTTTTACGGATGCTTCTAAGGAGGGCTTTGGTTGTGTACTGATGCAAGATGGGAAGGTTATT
This sequence comes from Campanula takesimana, assembly GCA_026119855.1. Lineage (NCBI taxonomy): Eukaryota > Viridiplantae > Streptophyta > Magnoliopsida > Asterales > Campanulaceae > Campanula > Campanula takesimana. Next base: position 29,739 of record JAOWBW010000951.1, read on the forward strand.
GCGTATGCCTCGAGAAAATTAACTCCTTATGAGAAGAATTATCCTACCCACTATTTGGAGTGGCTGCGATTATATTTGCGTTACACAAATGGAGACATTATCTCTATGGGGCTAAGTTTGAAGTATTCACGGATCACAAAAGCTTGAAATATTTATTCTCACAAAAAGAGTTGAATATGAGACAGCGAAGATGGATGGAAAAACTTAAAGATCACGATTGTACTATTTTGTATCACCCGGGAAAGCAAATGTGGTGGCTGATGCGTTGAGTAGAATGTAGCGACCCCAAATCCGGGCTCTAATTTTAATTATTAATTGGCTAATATATGTTTAACTAATTTCATGCTTGGAATTATTAATTGAGATTTTGGGCGTGCATCGTATGTTAAATAACTTGTTACTTGTGTTATTTAATTATGTGTTAGTATTAGAGAGGGGTTCTTGTGCAATTGAACCTTAGGGGTGCTTGGGGTGAAAATAAAAGTTGGGGTGTAGCTGTTCTTAATCAATCTTGAGGGGCTAAGTTGAAGTTGGGAGAGTTGGGTGGGTAATCCCAGCCACCATCTCCACCCTCTTCTTCATTCTTCATTTGTTAGGTGGGTTGTGTAAAGAAAAGTGGGGGGTGGAAGCCATTCTTGTTCTTCATTCCTTCTTTCCTCAAATTCCCTTTCATTACCTCTCTAAATTCAATCCCAGCCTCATCCAAGTATTTTAGAAGTGGAATGGATCATCTTGAGCTAAATAGGAGTTGGTTTTGAGTCTAATTCTTGCAATCAAGGTAAGTTCACTAACCCCCTTTTTTATTTAGGATTGTTCATACTATTATTGTTAAAATTGTATTGTTGCATGTTGTTCAAATGTTGGGCTGGAAATCTTGGTTGGTGTTTGGTTAATTGATAAGAAGAACTGGTAGAAATCCTCACTTTGGTGTTGCTGGGTTGTTCTGTGATAGTATTGGTTGTACCTTAGTGTTGGTTCTTGTTCAAACCCAGGTGAATTGCAGAATTTGACCAAGTCGACCTAGGATGCGCACGCATCCTTTTTGAGGAGGCGCGCGCACCCCCCTTTTTCCCAAATTGGCCAAAGTCTTTTGATCCTTAGGGGCGCACGCATCCTTTTGGAGGAGGCGCGCGCACCCTCCTTTCTCAAATTGGCCAAAGTCTTCTGATCAAAGGAGGCGCACGCACCCCTTTTAAGGAGGCGCGCGCACCCCTTTTAAGGAGGCGCGCGCACCCCTTCCCCTGTATGGAATTCTTCTTTCTTTGATTCTTGGTTGGTCCTTAGTTAGTATCCCTTACATTTCTTCCTTCACCTCGTTATTTATCACCATTTGGATTAAGGTCGAAACCTTTAACTTCATAGGATCAAGCTTAACATTTGAATAGCGGTATTGATTGAGAATGTGAAACCTTCTTGGGTCATTTGATGTTATTTCATACTTGTGGTGCATTTATGGGATTTTTCCTATTTTGGAATCCTTTGGTTGATTATCCATTTCACAATGTTGTTGAATCTTTATGAGGAACTCTATCATCTTGATAAAGTATTTGGCATTATTCCCTTTTGTGGATTATGAACAGTATGTGCAATAGAGAAAAAGTCCAGCTGGTGTCTTTGTTTGGTGATGTAGGGATTATAAGGGCACCGAGCTAAGTTCCTTATAATGTCTATTGATCCCCGTGACCCACTATATGGCCATAGTTGGGTTGGCTAGTTCCTCTTTGAGGAATTTTCGCCGTGTTTGGGTTAATGACTCTGTGTCATTTCCCCCCTTATTATTGATTGGTTACTATGGGTTCCGGAACCTCTGCTTCAGCCGTTCGTGCTGCTCATTGATGCTGCGAAGATTTTTATATCCTTGGGTTTAAACCTTAGCTCACGTATCCTTTGTAACGTGTTTAATTCAGCATATGTGGTTATGTGCTAAATGTTATTTCAGCTTCATTGTATTATTAGTGCATATTGTTATGCCATGCCATGTAGTTGCATTTAGTAACTTACTGAGATTTTATCTCACCCCGTTCCTTTCCAATTTGTTTTCCTTAGGTCAGGGCGAGCCAGGGAATAGGCCACAGTAAGCGGTCAAGGGCGACGACAGTTGGGAGGTTATTTGGAAAGGTAGATGGTTTGCATTATATAAATGTCAAAATTTTGGGGTAGTAGTCTAGATTATGTCGTATGATCAAAATGTTTATTTAGTGAAACTTTGGGAGAATTGTGAAGTTTGTATATAGCTAAATTCGTAGTTGGCCGGTGGCCTTGTGTTGAAACTTTCAAATGATGTTATGTAAAGTTTTCTAAAAAGTCAATTAGTCTTAAATCGTCGTCCGCTCGTGACCCGAGCGTGGGGCCAAGTAGGACCACGGGTCGGGGTCACGACATAGAAAGACTTATGTTTCACATCTGATGGCCCGAGAATGGAAATTGTTAGAGGATTTGAGCGATTGGAATCCTTATGAGACGAGACATGGAATAAGTTTTGCGAATATAAAGGCTACGTCAGGTTTACTACAGCAAATTAAGGAAGCTCAAGTAAATGATTCTGAGCTGCAAAAGATTATTAATGGAATGAAAGATGGGAAGCAACCAGAATTTTCTTTTAACAATGATGGAATTCTTATATTTTGGGGTCGAGTGTGTGTTCCAGCAGATGATGGGATTAAAAAGAGGATACTTGAGGAGGCTCACAAGACAAAGTATACCATACATCCGGGAAGCACGAAAATGTACCAAGATGTAAAGAAAAATTTCTGGTGGAATAACATGAAAAAGGAGATTGCTGATTACGTGTCTAAGTGTTTAACATGTCAACAGGTAAAAGTTGAACACAACGTCCAGCGGGTTTGTTACAACCTTTGGAAATTCCAGAGTGGAAGTGGGAGCATATTACGATGGACTTTGTAACCGGTTTACCACGTACTCGTCGAGGTTTCGATGGTGTTTGGGTTATTGTAGACCGGTTAACCAAGTCAGCTCATTTTCTACCTGTTTCCAAGCGGTATTCTTTGACACAGTTGGCTTCATTATATGTCCAAGAGATTGTTCGACTTCATGGAGTTCCTGTGAGTATCGTATCAGACAGGGATCCTCGGTTTACTTCTCGTTTTTGGCAAGCACTTCAAGGTGCTATGGGTACTAACCTGAATTTCAGCACGGCATTTCATCCGCAGTCGGATGGGCAGTCAGAGAGGTTGATACGGATTCTTGAAGATATGTTACGAGCATGTGCGATTGATTTTAAAGGTAGTTGGGATGTACATTTACCGTTAGCTGAATTTGCCTACAAATAATAGCTATCAGTTTAGCATAGAGATGGCTCCTTACGAAGCATTATATGGTCGTAAATGTAGATCACCGATATGTTGGAATGAAGTTGGTGAAGCAAAGATCTTAGGACCCGAAATGGTTCAACAATCAGTAGAAAGTGTGAAATTGATTCGGGATAGACTACGTACGGCTCAGAGTCGACAGAAGAGTTATGCCGATAACCGAAGAATAGATCTTGAGTTTCAAGTGGGAGATTTTGTATTTCTGAAAGTGTCACCTCGGAGAGGTATCAAGCGATTTGGCAAAAAGGGGAAATTGACTCCTCGGTATATTGGGCCATTCGAAATTCTGGAGAGAGTTGGGAAATTGGCTTATAGACTTGCTTTACCGCCATCGTTGTCTGAGGTACATGACGTATTTCACGTTTCTACTGTTCGTAAATATGTAGCGGATGAGTCACATGTACTTGAGTATGAGACCATTCCAGTTCAACCTGATTTGTCCTATGAAGAGAGACCGGTGGAAATTCTTGATCGAAAAGAACAAGTGTTGAGAACTAAGCGGATACCACTTGTGAAGGTATTGTGGGGAAATCACGAGATTGAAGAGGCTACTTGGGAGACAGAGCGGGAAATGCGGGAAAATATCTGAATTTATTTGAAAATCTCGGTAAGTTAATATGATCATTTAGTAAGTAAAATTCGCGGTCGATTTTTTTTATTTTTAGAAGGGGAGGATGTAACGGCTCACCTAATTGCATTTAAATATAGTTTATATTTCATATATTATGATTTATGTGTTAATTGTTTTAGTTAATTATTTAACTAATTATGCAAGTTTAGGACCTAATTGCTTAACTTAAAATTCTAGAGTTAATTGTTGAAATAAGTTAAGGGGTCTAAGTGTTAAGATTGAAACTTGGATGACCTAAGTCTAAGGAATGGAAGTTAGATAAGGATGATTGCCTCATCACCCTCCTCTCTCAGACACACACACACAACACACACTTACTTTCCCCAAATTTCTTTCTCTCTCATGGTGTCCATGGAAGCCAAGGTAAAGTTCTTTCTTTATTCATTTTCTTCTTCTCAAATTACTCCTCTATTAAAGATGTTGATTTTTATAAAATTTATCAGGGTGGTGAGTAGATCGTTCCCATAATTTTCTTACAATTTTTCATCAAGTTTGGTTCCAGAGTAGGTAAGTTAATACTTTCCCCTTTCATGTAATTTCTGTGTACAAAGGATTATATGTATGAAATATGTGGTTTTATGGCTACATCCATGCTTGGGGTGATGTTCTTGGGGATAATTGGTGTAGATTGTGAATTGGGTTTATTCTTGAAATTTAGTGAGAATTGTTGAAATGTTGTGAGTATAGAAGTGTTTGGATTTGGTTCCTAAGTAAGGTTATTGTTAGTATTGGTTAAGAAGTGGTAGAAATTGAATAGAAAGTTTGAAATTCTGGGCAAGTTTAGCTTTGGGAGTGTTATTGAGTTGTTGAAAGGCTAAACCCAGGAAAAAAAAAAGGGAAAAATTCGTGTTCCAGACTTGATTACACGATTCATGTAGGGTTACACGAGTCGTGTAGAGCCAAATTGCTGAAGGGGTGAAATCTTACACGAGTCGTGTAAGGGTACACGAGACGTGTAGAGAAGGTTACACGAGTCGTGTAAGGCTACACGAGTCGTGTAAAGGCCAAAATTCTGCACTTTTTCTTTTCTTCCTGAACGGTTTCCTCCATAACTTTTTGTAGGAAATTCGAAACCAAGATCCGAAAGAAGATGAGTAAACTAGGCATTGAGATCTATTCAAATATATATTAATCACCTAATTAGGCTTATAAAATCATCATTTCATACTTTGGAATTTTATGTGAAAGGGGAATGTTTCGTGTGTTCATTGTTGTTGAATGATGAATTCCTTTTAGTACTTAGGAAGTGATGTGGGTCTTTACCTGGATTGAAGGTGTAATTGTAGACACCCTAATGTGCCTTAAATGGTGTTTATGTATATGTGAAAATTGTGCATACGTGATTCTTGTTGTTAATGGACTAGTCCCGTACATTGGGCCTATTTCTCGTTTAATAATGTCAAGTAAATAATACTTGTGTGATCTTATGTGAGTCCAGCTGGTTTACTTGTTCGGGGGTGTATAGGTTCACGTTTATTACGAGTGCTGGGGCTAAGTAATAACCGCGGGCCTATGCATCTGTGGCCGTTGCTCCTACTACTGGCCATAGTAGGGGTCTAGCTTCCCCAATTATTGGAGCAATATGCACAATGATTGGATAGTTTTTTTGTTCTTGAGTGGGATACTGGGTAACGGGTCTCCAATTACATCGTAAAGCGACATCAAGTACGAATCGACTACATCAACATCAACCTTGACAATTCCGGTTTATGAACGGGTATGGAGGAATAAGGAGAAAGAAATATCCTTTGTTATGTGTTACTTTCCCGCTATAGGTGTTGCATAATGGGTTGGTATATCCACCTATATTGTGTGCTACTTGATACAAAATTGATTAATTGATATCTGTTTCGCATCATAATGACATGTGTGCATATCATGTAGATAGTAGTAACTTACTGAGATTTTATCTCACCCCGTTTCTTGTTTATTTGTTTTCCTTAGATTCCAAGAAGACTTGTGATAGCACGAAGTGAGGCGTGATAGCAAGACCTTACTTTCAGGGTAACCACTTTTGGTAGATGGATGTTAATATTTTGGTTGTGAGGTCGATGGTTGAATATGGGTTATGTAAACTCAATATTTTGGGGTACAGTTGTATTATATTTACAGTGTTGTCATCTTTTGTATGCCGGTGTATGTGCCGTGCAGTTAAAAAAGTTGAGACTAGTTTTTGTAACAAGGTAAATTTGTAGAGGTGGTAAAGTGTTCGAACTATACCAGTTCGTGTATTTCTGTAGTAAATAGTGATGTAAGGTTGTACATGTTCGGGTAAAAATTTGTATTCTAGTAGTAGTGACGTGTCGTATTCTATGGTTCATATCAAACCTAAGAATTCGGGGCGTTACACACGACCTCGCCAAAACCAAAATACTAAACACTATAAACAACTACCCCAAAAGTAATACTACCTGAGGCTCCTTACCGGCCTATGAACTCAACGATGTGCCTCCCTGGCCTCATTGCGATCTATGGAAAACAAGAAAGGAATGGGTGAGTCGAAACCCAGTAAGCTACTATATGTAGCAATATGGCATGCTAGTATGCAATATACCATACTTAATCAAATGAAATCAGAGGTAAGAACACATCTTTGATAAGATATAATAAGTCACCTATCCTGCAGTAAGATAAACATAATTAAAGAATACAAGATCGAGGTATACCTCTGATTTCAGAACACTTTCAACCTTACCTTTCATTATCTTTCTTTATTTAAAATGTGTTGTAAGTGCAACACCCACATACGTAAAGTGACGTACCCACATGCGATATGTGTCGCACCCACATGCGATATGTATCGCACCCACAAGTAAACCGGTATTCGTATTCACCACATTATACCCCAAACACATACGACAGCTGGATTCAAATGCACTGCACAAGTAGATGTTTACCTGCCATAAACCAATTCAACTAGGCCCAAAAGTATTAGACCTTTCCATAATTCACATAAGCAACTGTATCAGATCTCTCAACAACATATAACCATACGCAAATACCCATAAACCATATGGCACATAAAGTGTCCATCATAACATAACCAATCCAAATATGAGCCCATAAGTATTAGACTCCAAGTAAGTAATGGTGCAAGTCGTATTGTACCTAATCACAATTATACACCTCGCATATATTCGCGATTAATGGACGAATACATTTTACGCCGCATATTGTGGTCCGTAATTATTTTCCGTATATTATAATCATATTGATCATAATTTTATTAAATTATAATTATACTTTTACTGGTCCCTATTTTACCTTATAATTATACTTTTACTGGTCCCTATTTATCTTAGGAACTCATTTACGGGACCGGGGGTACTTTTATTACGCTTTATACAACTTTATTATTGAGTATTTTACCCATTTTGGATTACAATTATTATTTATAATACCGCCATACCACCGTCTCAAAATCACTATCCTAGTACCCGTTCTAATCATTTTGGTCAATTTAATTAATTAAAATGTGTATAGAATCTCATATTAACAAAAATAATAATTAGTAACAATACTACCCATAAAACAATAATTGACAATAAAAGTATCATATATATATAGCATGTATGAACATTACTATAATTAAAAAGGGAGTAGTAATTTACCTACTACGGAAATAATGTCGAAAAAATTATATTTTGATCGGCTAGAAATGATCTACTCTACACCTTGAACATTTTGGTGAAGTCGGATTTTAGAACGGAGGGTTAATTGAAGAGGAAAATTGGAAATTTTGGGAGAAACCCTCACCGTCGGTCATGGGGACGGAGGAGCTGATATGTTTGGGGGAAAAATGCTTCCTAGATGAAGCTCTCTCCTTTTTATATAAATGAAATTTTCAACTTTTACGTTTAGATCCTCCAAAAAGTAAGCTATTGCCACTTAAACCCCTTAATTATTTAAATTAAACACATAACCTCCTTACCATTCACAAATTATACAATACTTATTTTAAATACTACTACTTAACTCTTATTAATATTAGCTGGTCATTGTACTAACTCTAAATTACACGCTTTAATAGATGAAACTAAAATTTATTTTCATTTATTTTCATATTATTATTTTAATTTAAATTTAATAATTTATAATATACATTTATTTTATTATTATTAATTTTAGACGAGTCAATAGATGGACCGAATATTCAAATAATATATTGACACACAAAATAATGCACCAAGAAATTATAAAATGCTTGAAAAATATATGCAAATGTGACGGGCGTTACAAACGGGGCAGAGCGGACCAGGAAACGAGTCGGGGCGGACGGGCTGATGAATCCGGCTGTTTGTGGGCCTGAGAGGTGGGGTTTTGGGTTTGTATGGAATTTTGATTTGGGCAACGGGTCTACGTGGACTTTTGGATCTCAATTGGTTTTTTATGGAGAATGATCTGGGTTGAAGGGGCCGCATGGAATTATTCTGATTCTTTGAGACTTTTCCGTTTTTAAGATAGTATAGATTCCCAAACAAAAGCATTGTGTAACCCACCTCAAGAGCCATCAAACTTCTGCCTTCTTCCTATATCCTCTGACACTAATGAAGGTCTCCCCTAGTCCCCTTGTTTTTTCATGTATCTTCAAATTATCGTGTTTTGAAATTTTCAACTTTCAAAAACAGATATGGAAATTCCTCTTCCTTCTTTTCATTCTATAGTAGAGATTCAAAAAAACTCCATTCTCATCCCAAATTTCAGAGGTTAATTTTGTCAAAAACTTTTTCTTGTCTCCGTTCTAATTTGTGCTGTTTGAAGATGCTACTATTTGTAGCGTTGTGAATGGAGCCTCCGTTTGGAAAAGTTCAAGACCAGAACGCTGTATTGATACGCTTATTTAGTTGGAACGGTCTGTTTTACTCTCAAACGCTGCATCAGACAGACCCATTCGATATCCATATCATCATTTGTTATATTTATTGGGGCATATAATTAATCAAGTTATTTCCATTGCCTTTTTGTGTAGTGTATTCTCTTCCTTAAACTTCTTTGTTTCTATAGTATTCTTCTTCCTTCTATTTTTCTCTTAAATTGTACTCCCTCCGTCCCACCCGAAATACGATGTTTCGCCAATGTCCCACTCGAATTATGACATCCCAAAATGTTTTTTTTTAATGCTATTTTACTAATGGGACCCACTTGTCATAGTCACAACATTTTTCATTTATTATTCTCTTCCCACTTTCTTTCTCATTCATATTCACAACACTTATTTTTCCAACCACTTTTTACTATAAAAAAAAATTATTTTGTAATCCCGGTGTTTGAACCAAGAATCCTATTTGAATGGGACAGAGAGAGTATTTCCCCCATCCCTCCATCTTTTTCTGATACCCCTAACTCTTCCTCCATGATCACTAAAATTTTAAACAAATATGATAATAAGTTGCAGTTTAAGCCATAATCTGATTCGTGGTGTGAACAATACTTTGAATGGTAGTTTGAACCACAGTCTGGACCATAGTCTGAACTGCGGTCTGAACCGGTTTGCTGAAACAAACCATTGCGGTTTAGTTTGGTTTGGTTCCCTTTTTTTTTTTTTTTTTTTTTTTGGTCTGGTCTGAGAATTTCCCAAACTGATGACTTGTAGTTCAGTCTCTAAATTGCTCAGATCGAACCAAACTGAACCATTTACACCCCTGTCAGTTATGTTAAGCGTTTGAATTAGGCGTGTAAGTGATTTTGTCAATGATTTAGAATGAAATCTGCTTAAATTATGTGCTTTGGTTTGGATTTCAAGCATGAATAGTTTAAATTTTGTCTTAAAATATGGCAAAATATATGGTTTGTTTTGGTTTGTGATCTTATCCTAAACAAAATCATATTCAATAACAGTTTGAAATCTCTAGAGCGAACCAAATTTTGAACTGTAAGATTAAAATTGCAGATCGCATAGTTTAATATGTTGTACGAATATTTACCATTGGATCATCAACAACAACAACAAAAAAAACCATAATTCATCAATCTAACCTTCCCTTTGTATTTTATTCAATACAGTATTAGTTTCATCTCGTCCTACTATCACTGCAAAACATATTTAACTAAGTTCTCACTATGATCGACACTTTGTAGTTCGTTCTCTTACTTTCTCTCTCTCTCTCTCTCTCTCAGTTTCTCTAGCTGCCCTCTTCCTCCGGCATTCCTCTTCGATCTTCCTCTGTCGTCCCTATTCCTTCATCCAGCACCCTTCGCTCTTGCTTGTGAGTTGCGGTATAAAGCGTGGCATGAACTATAATTTGAATTGTCGTTTGAACAATAGTTTGAACCATGAACTGCAAAACTGAAATGCTGGTTTGTGCCAAACTGAGCCAGACCATTGTGCTTTGATTCAATTCAGTTTTTCAATTTTTTCCGTTTAAAAATTTCCCTAGCGAATGAGTTGTGGTTCGATCTATAAATTATCCTATATCGAGACAATTTACACCCATACTAGTTTTCATATGATCAATTGCTTCTCCTCTCCTACGTATGGTGTATAATTGACTATGTCCATCTGGTAATAATGACTATCGATAATGAGTTGGTTTTGGGGGAAACTAGTTCCTCCATAAGTTATAAAAAGTCTTGTTTTTTTAACCCTTCTTAAACCCTAAAAGGCCTAAACCCTAAACCTTAAACCCTAAACCCTAAACTTTAACCTCTATAAAAACATGACTTTTTATAACTTATGGAGAAACTAGTTTCCCCCAAAATTTTCTCATCGATAATTACTTTGATTATATGAAAACCAACTCAAATTAAATTCATACTATCGACAACTAATCCTAGAACTTGAGAGAAATATAAATGACACCAATATAATGGCTTGCTTGGAGGTAGACATGGCTAAACACGGGTACGGGACGGGTTATATGGGTACGGGTCCGGGTACGGTTCTAAAAAATGAAGGACCCGGACCCGAACCGTGAATGGTACGGGTGCGGGTACGGTTCAGCCATGGGTCAAGCGGGTACGGGTCCACGGGTCCGTACGGGTCTGCTCTTTAAAAAAAAGTGTTACATTTTGACAAAATCTGTTATATTTTTACAGATTCTGTTAAAAAACTAACAGAATCTGTTTAAAAAGTAAATGTTATCTGTTAAAATCAATGAAACATTACTTTTTTTAACACGTTCAGTTATAAAACTAACAAAATTTGAAGGTTTTGACTGGTCTGACACGGGTCCGCACGGGTACGGGTTAGCACGGGTACGGGTTTTGGGAAGGTGGAACCGGACCCGAACCACATCAAACACGGGTACGGTTCCGACGGGTCACGGGTCTTGCATGGGTCCGGTTCTTACGGGTCAAATCTGGGTCCGGTTCCACGGGTCGCCACGGGTTGGCCATGTCTACTTGGAGGATAACAAATTGTAAAATGAGCGGTTTGGGTTTTCTTTCGAACCGTAACTTTACTCTTATTAGCTAATCCAAGCCCGCTTTGCTCAAAGGCTAAAACTAAAGCTCAAGCCAAGCCCAAAATTCAGCCCAACCCTTTACCCTGGTCCATTTTAAAGTTATGCATTTTCACGTCAAAAAAAAAAAAAAAAAAATCATCATTAGGAGTAAAAAATCTCAATTTACTTCTACAAATCTCATTTACAAGTTGATTTATTTATTTTTTTCACTATATTAAACATGCATCATCCAAAAATTAAAATGTATACCCAATTACCCATAACATATCTTGACGTGTGTTAAAAGACATTGTTTTTCACAAAGCATAAGTTGCTACCTTCCTTCATTCTAGATAGTCCATTTTATTTGTTTATTTATTTAATTTTTTTGACAAATCCAATTTATTTATTTTTTATCAAAGCTCTATACAATTTGATTATTCTCATAAAAATATAAAGCACGTTATTTATACATTACAAATAGTAGTGCCAATAACACTTTTTCAAAAGTCCATAATCCCCCTCTCCGCTGTCAAAGAAAAAAAATGTTAATGAAAACTGTCAATTTTATATAAAATTTTGATCGAAGTTTAATTAAGTTGATTTCTAAAGTTATATAAAATTTTATGGAGAGTGATCTTTACTTATGTTGTATTTTAACTCAAATGTCTACTTTACATCTTTCTAATAGAGATATCAGACCCTTAAAAGAATAATACTAGGGGAACAAAAAAATCACAAAATTTTGCTCACAAAATTATAGGTATAATGATTTGATTGGTGTTTTTAATTAGAGTGTGACGGATCTACTATTGATGCAACCAATAAAATATCGTCACCTCATTGTGTGAGCAAGATTTTGTGACTTTGTTTTGTGCCCCTAGCATTGCTCCCCATAAAAATCTGTTATTTGGGAGGTATACATGTTAACTTTCAGAATAAATTTGATAAAACTTAATTGAAAGTTGACTCAGAGTTAACTTTTTTAGAAATATTGGCGGAAATAGACAAATAGAATCAACTTAAATATACTAAGGCAAGTATTAAGGTAAAGTTAAATACGGTTAAAAAAAGAGTGTATTTTGCACTACCTAGTCTACCTTTTACTCCCTCCGTCCTACTCGAATTAGGACAAATTTCGATTTTGGGTGTCCCACTCGAATTAGGACAACCCAAAAATAGAAATGTTTTATTTAATGGGTACCACATTCACACTCACAACAACTTTTCACTCATTATTCTCTACCCTAGTTTCTCTCTCTTACTTCACTTTTCATACTCACAACACCTACTTCACTAACACTTTTTCCTTAATCCCCGTGCCCAACCCAATAATCCTAATTCGGATGGGACGGAGGGAGTATAAGTTTGGGGATATGGATGATAATGGTTGACATTGTCCATTTCTTTTCACTTAGTATAGTAGTCAATTAGGGTGATCCATGGCATGCTCAAAGATAAGATGACTAGGTGAGTAGGTAGACTAATTGCCCCCTCCATGACGCCACTCACGCCGCCTCTTCTTTTCTATTTCCGCGTTTCTCACGTCAATTTACGTGCCAATTCCATTTCCAATCCTAGATACTTAGATTGGAAAACAAAGTCGCATGTCACTAATTCTATTTCTCTTATTTACATATTATTTAGTCAATATTCAATGTCGATAAAGCAAAACCCTTCAATTCAAATGACAAATAAAAGGAAAATATCATGAAAGATGAAGAATTGGTCATAGATAAGTTTTCCATGTTACAATTATCAAAATTTAATGTTTGAAACATTTAAGGCATGTTTCGTGGATTGCTAGAATTGTTTTTTCTCTAACTCACTTTTATTAAAGAAAAAAAAGAAAAACTCTGAACACAGTTTAAATTTTGTGAGTTCGACCACACGTTTGATTAGAGTTTTAAATAATGGAAAGAAAATTTTAAGTGACAGTTTGACATTTTTAACTCGCGAGAATGAATCACAATAACAACCATGCAAAACACATGGACCTCCAGTAACAAACAAGTCATATTTTGGGAAGTTTCTGTTTACGAGGTAAATTTGTTAGATTGTCAGTTAAAACTGTCAGCCTTTTAAGCAGTGGCGGACCTAGAGTTTTTAAACACCGGGTGCACAATTTCACTACATGACTTAGTACTAAAATTTTCCTTAACGTAATTATATTATAATACGTAAGTTCATATACAATTGTCTCATACGGAGAACCAATACAAATATCTAAATCAAATTTGTCTCTTATGTTAGAACATGGCTTGCAATACAAGTTATTTGGACTTCCATTAATAAAATCATGACTATAATATTAATATAAAGTATAGTCAAACCTAGTCAATGTGTAGAATCCCTGAAATGTTATTTATCTATTTATGATGGGCAAAATAGTAAATCAACATTGCTTAAGAAATGAATAGGTATGGTCCCTATTTGAAGTGTTACCATGTTTCATATATATAGGCCCTTCCATCAAGCCTAGAAACAACTTGATTCTTACTTTTCTCATTCTAAATAATCTTCATTTTGTTAAAGAAGACATTGAGAGATTAAGAGACACTATCACTTAGAAGATCATCTCCCTACATCCTCTTCTTCATCTAAAGTTCTCCCTTCAAGTTATCAATATGTATTCAACAGGTAATCATCGCTTCCGCCTTCATCTCCTTCCTCATTCTTCTTCTAAATATGAGTATGGCATTCAGGGTTAAATTGTTCCAACAATTGGTATCAGAGCCCGCTCATTATTTAGTTTGAGTTCTTTTAAGAAAGCTTTATTGCTTTAATTTGATTCATTTTTTCCTGTTGAATCATAAAGTTTGATGATGATTAGGGACTCTAATTTATTGATAGAGTACTAATAATCTTCATCAGAAATTAAGAAAATGGTTTGAAAGTTTTGTTCATTAAAACTCAATGATTCAAGTGTGACTATCCCTTCATAACATGGTTTTATGTCTAGTGCATACCATGTGGATCTACTCACTTGATTCCATTTATTTGAAAGCAAGATTATCCTAAATAGCGTGGTTTTATGTTTTAAGTACATACCATGTCGATCTACTTGCTTGACCCGTAATTATTGGCACTTTTTAAGTACATACCAAGTAATTCTTTCATTCGGATTTGAAACGAATCTTGGTGAAAATTGTATATACCATAAGTTCAGTGGGAGTAAATTTATATTCTTAGTCTTATATGTGGATGATATTTTACTTGCTAGTAATGACATGAACATTCTTAAGGAAACTAAGAAATTTCTTTCAAACAAATTTGAAATGAAAGATCTTGGTGAGGCATCTTTTGTATTAGGAATCCAAATACACCGTGATCGTTCACGAGGTATTTTAGGATTATCTATATAGAGAAGGTATTACAAATGTTTAGCATGCAAAACTGTAAACCACATGACACCCCTGTTTCTAAAGGAGATAAATTCAGTCTAAGTCAATGTCCCAAAAACAATTTTGAAACTAAGTATATGGAAAATATCCCTTATGCATCAGCAGTAGGAAGCTTAATGTATGCTCAAGTCTGTACTCGTCTAGACTTAGCTTTTATTGTTGGGATGCTTGGTCGATACCAAAGCAATCCGGGGAGAGAACATTGGGTCCCAGCCAAAAGAGTGATGCGGTATTTATAAAACACCAAGGACTACATGCTTACATATTCAAAGTCGGATCATCTTGAGATCGTTGGGTATTCCAATTCTGACTTTGCTAGATGCCAAGACAGCCGTAAATCAACGTCTGGTTATGTCTTCACATTAGCTGGTGGAGCAATTTCTTGGAGAAGTGCCAAGCAGACACTCGTTACTTCCTCTACCATGGAAGCCGAGTTTGTTGATTGTTTCGAGGCATCCAATCAAGCTATATGGCTGCGTAAATTCATTAAGGGACTCCGTATTGTCGATAGCGTCGAAAGACCTATTAAGCTATATTGTGACAATAGGGCAGCGGTTTTGTACTCTAATAATAACAAGAGCTCGTCAAAGTCTAAACACATTGACATTAAATTTCTTGTTGTAAGAGAGAGGGTACAAAAGGAATAAATAGAAATACAACTTATTAGTACAAACTCTATGTTAGCGGATCCGTTTACTAAGGCGTTATCACCTTTAGTGTTTCACGAGCATGTTGCTCATATGGGTGTAACAACTTTTGATAACATTTAATATAGTGGGAGTTTGTGTTGTTTTTTCATTTATTGTTCTATTAATTATTAAAGTTTGATCTCATTTGGTTAAAGTTGGACTAGTTGGAGAATATGTTTATATATATTCATTAAGTTCCATGCTACACATCTATACTTTTGATCTATGTCATTTAGTTAGAATTTGTATATGTGATTATAGTGGGTTTAGTTGCGAATCAATTACAACGACTGCCCCTTTAGTCCTATACTTATATGGCTAATGGACGAGATTGTTATAGATGACAACAAAGTGCACATAAGGGTTGTCATTTATTGATTTAAAAGGAAGAACTTAGTTTTGCAACCCAAGTGGAAGATTGTTAGAACATGGATTACAATACAAGTTATTTGGACTTCCATTAATAAAATCATGACTATAATATTAATATAAAGTATAGTCAAACCTAGTCAATGTGTAGAATCCCTGAAATGTTATTTATCTATTTATGATGGGAAAAATGGTAAATCAACATTGCTTAAGAAATGAATAGGTATGGTCCCTATTTGAAGTGTCACCATGTTTCATATATATAGGCCCTTCCATCAAGCCTAGAAACTACTTGATTCTTACTTTTCTCATTCTAAATAATTTTCATTTTGTTAAAGAAGACATTGAGAGATTAAGAGACACTATCACTTAGAAGATAATCTCCCTACATCCTCTTCTTCATCTAAAGTTCTCCCTTCAAGTTATCAATATGGATTCAACAGGTAATCATCGCTTCCGCCTTCATCTCCTTCTGTTGGATATTATGCCCTAGGCCCTTAAGAAAGGCCTATGCGTTATATCATAGCTTCATTGTTATAGAGATAACAAACCCGATTATTATATCTTTTGCATGTTTATTATAATGATCATTGTCCCTAGCACTTATGAAGGGCTAGCATAAGTTTAATGGATAATCATATGATGATTATAGCGCATAGGATGCGGATTAAACTTGTGGGTACATGTTGGAGAACAAGTACTGGATAGACCCTTTATGAGATTTATGTCATGGTCAAATGTCATAATTAAATCTCATAATAGTTATATCATTTATCCTTAGACCTGATATTACATAGTCTTCCACATGATGAACATTATGTTTAACGTACTCAAGCGCTACCCCTAACTGGGTGGTTATAAAGGCTACGATTGGCATAATCGGATTCTTGTAGGGAAGAATGATAAGTCAAGATGGGATTTGTCCCTCTCTCAAGAGAGATATCTGCCTGGCCACTCGATGAGTGAGATTGATAATAGTGTACGGTCGTACCCAAATGAATTGAAGCATTCAATGTTATTTGCTCATATCAATCTACTCGGGATCGAGAAAGCATTGGACAACATAAGTTGACGTGGACCATGACTTATGTCCAATATGATATCGTGTGACAAAGGGATTGTGATATGTTCTATAAGGTTACTTTGGGATTTCAAAGTTATACTAATTGGGTAGTCATAATGGCTTGCTAGAGTCCGCTTATGACTTACGGGTTCTGACTCGTTCGGACTCGTTGCCAACTTAGTATAATCCTATTGGGTCATACACAATAGAACGGATTGAATAAGGCACAGAAAATGGGAAAAACTGGATCCGGTTGGAAGGATCCGTACGGATGGTTTGGGAGCCACCCAACCAATCCGTACGGATGGTTTGTCCGGCCGAAAACAGTTTGTTCAGACTTCTTGTTTGACAAGGAATTCTGATCCCAAAAGGAATTAGGTTTATACCCTATTATATATGTGTGCAGTCGGGTTTGAGAAACCTAATGGTTGATTTTAGAAATCATAACATGTTGTTTGAGAAACAATTACACACATATAGGGGGATTATTAGTTTTGAGATTTAGAATCATCAAAACTCAATAATCAATGGAGCAAAATAATTCCTATGAAGAAATCGTTTCTTCATCAAGTCTTGGGTCTAGCAATCCAGATCAAGAAGGTGTTCTTGATATCCGTTCGACGTGTGGATACAGATAGAGGGTGTTTGCTTTAACACCTTAAAGTCCGTGTTCATGGATTCGATCTTCAAGGGTATGTTTCTTTCATCTTGTATTTAATTTAATCAACATGCACGGATCCGAGCTCTTGGGTGTTTGATTTTATCTGTTTATTCCGCTGCGGATGATTCATCAAAACCCAACAGTGGTATCAGAGCCCCGTTCATTGTTGATTAGTTTAGTATATCATGTTGAAATTGTTTAATTCGATTATATAATATCTACATGATAATAAGATGAATGTGTGATTTGAGTTTTATATATGAGATATAAAATTTATGAGCATGAATATGGGGATTATGCAATTATTGTATTGATTTGATCCATATGAATAATTGCATGTTTGGGATTATCAATAAATAATTAGATTATGTGTATTGATAATTTAGATCTAATTTATATATATAATAAATTGTTTATTCATGATATTGATTAGATCTAATTAAATTCGTAATCTGTAAATTCATGTTTCTGTAATCTGATTATGTATAAACATGATGATGGATTTGGTCGAATTTCTGAAATTCTGAAAAACCTGGAAATCTGGGATCCTACCAATGCATTCGTACGGATGGTTTGGATGATGCCAAACTGATCCGTATGGCTAGTTTGGAAATTCTCAGATTTGATTTTGTTTTCTGGTGTTCAGATTGTTCTGTAAATTGTTTACAGAATTCGAATCTGAAAACTGGAAACTGCTTTCAGACGGCTGGTTTTCGAAACCGTGTTTCCTGAAACAGTTTTCGGCCGAAAAATTCAAAAGGAATTGCAGAAATCAGAGTTCTAAAGAGTTTAGAACTGCTGTAATCTGTGAGATTAAGAGACAATGAAAGATCTTGAAACAAGTATCCAATCTATACGGGAATGTGGATGCCTTTTGGCTTAGTTTCGACCGTATAGAGAAGTTGCTTGGTTTCTTGATCTTAGCACGGAAATGTGGATGTCTTTTGGCTTAGTTTCGGCCGTGCGGTTTGTGCTTTCAATTTCAAGATGCTCTGCGGATACAGTTTCAGAATTCTGAAGAGTTCAGAGTTTATGTGACCTGTATGAAAGAGCTGTACGGATGGTTTGGGCATTACTTATTCTAATCTTTTTCAGATGGAAGGTTTTGGAAACCGTGTTTCCTGAAACAGATTTCAGTTCAGAAGTCCAAACTGTTAATGAGATCAGAATCTTAAAGGAGTTTAAGATTGGCGTAATCTCAAAGTTTCAGAATTACCCCTATACAAAGTGCAAATCGTTTGCAAGAGAAGGAAACTAAATTTGGATTAATTCATTGCATGGACCAATGGCAGGCTCACGCCTTGTTTCTGGGAATGCGAATAAAATATCCAATCTGTAAATTGTTTACAGATAATTTAGATTCCCCCCATTATGTTGCTTCATAATTAAATCATAAGATTTTGCTTCTGTTAATTAATTGGATTAGTTAACATCATTATGCAAAGACTATATTATATTATGTTTCACATAATTAAATATATGATGCATATCTCTAAGCAAATAAACCTTCTTAAAACTTAAGTCATGTGCCAATCCATTATTAAAACACTTGTGAGTACACCGGGTATTTTTATGTGGGCTCTGCCAAAGCGAGGTGCATTAATTCTATCAGTGTATGAGCAAGATGAGGAATGAGAGTTTCCTATACGTTTAACGTGGTTTGACTTAATTAGGCTATCAAAAGACAAAGTTTTGGGCCTAAGGCACAAGATGAGATTAAAACATGTCTGACATAAGATGTCTAACAAATCTCATAAAGGATCTAAGAATCATATATGATATGATTGACAAAGAGTTGTCTACCTAATTAATTTAATTTTGAGCAGTATCGCCAAAGCGGACTTGAAATTAAATTAAAGTTGGATCTTAGCCTACTTAAATTATATTATACAATTGTTGTATTTGAAGGTGTATAATTTAGTGGGAGTATTTATGAAATACATTAAATGTCTCTAAATGATAATGGTATGAAATATATGTGTATATTTATTTGCATATTTCGTAGAATGTCTTAAACTATAATCATGTATAATTACTGCGATTGACCCTACTTTAAGAAGAATAAGATTAACTTCCATGACCTAGTCATGCGCTTAAGAATTGTTCTAAAGCAAAATCGGAAGTTATGAATTCTTAATAAATCATATTCCTAAGAAACCTAATGTCTTAAGGATGGACAAAGCATTGATTAAAAACATGTGGATGATTCTATATATGTGAATTATCTTATGACTTGCTACCATATGTTTAGAACTTTAGAAGTATCTGAAACACATGGATGCTCGTAGGAAGCGTTCCTACAAGCAAGAAAGGCAAGACAAGTTTGAGATTGATTAGAGTCTAACATTCATTTGATGAATGAAAGGTATGTCAATAAGTTATCATGTTTCGAACATGGAGAGACATATTAATTACCTTGATATGGCTTGATAATCAAGTTAGTTTGGAACTAACAAATGGATTTGACATTAATTCATAAGCGACATTTGATGTTTAAAATGCTATGTCTTAATATCAAATGGAAACCTTCTCAAACTCTAAAAGTAAATAAGGACGAGGATTTAAGATAAATGCAAGACAAGAGTTGTCAAGCCTAAAGGAAATATTTGTGGCTAAAACCTAAAATCCAAATGAAGTAATTTCTACTTTGGCAATAGGATTGACCGTTGGAGAAATTACAATTTGAATTAAAAGATCAAAAGGAAGGGTAGTTGGACTACCACTTCAAGTATTTATGTTAAAATTCTACTTAAGGAAGGTAAAGATTAACCTATGTGGCAATAATGATACAATGGCTGCAACATTATTCATAGGAACTTGCGAAGTGTATTTACCTAATAAGTTCATATTTGTTTTGAACAAATTGTGCTATGTTCTTATTTTAAGTAGAAATATTATTTTGGTTTCTTCATTAGAAGATTATGGATATCTCTTATTTCGAATAAGAAAGTGTTCCATTAAATATGATTTGCTTTATTGTATTGCTAATCATGTAAATTGGACTTTATATCCTTATCTTGGAAGAACAAAATAATGAGTATAAACGTAAATAAAGGAAATCTGAATCTAAGGATGTAAGCGTTACATTCTTAAGGCATAGATGTCTATATCAATGATAAGAAATACATATATAAAATTCCATGGGACGGAGTTTAAATTCACATGATTTCGAATCATGTGATATATGTGAATCTTAGAAATTGATGAAGACACCTTTTACTAATGGTAGTAGAAGGAAGAACTCTTTTGGATTAATACATATTGATGTATGAAGTTCATTAAAGTAACAATGCTTGGAAAGGTTTTCGGTATTTCATGGCAAAAGTATTAAGTACTCTGATCTGATCAAAGTAAAGAATATTTGAGCCCTGGACTTTACGAGTATTCTGCCGAAAGTCTGCAGAAAAAGAAAAACTGAAACTGGAAACAAGATCCGTACGGCTGAATATCAGGAGTACGCCTAATCTAAAGCCGTACGGACCCCGTTCTAGAAGTTTACAGATTGTCTAAAACTGCAGTTTTTCGCCTCATAATAAGTCAAAGTTGATCTTTAATTATCCTTCTGGATTATGTGCTGGAAACAGCTGCACTTACACTAAATTGAGTTTCATCTAAGGAGGTTCTAAATGTATCATATTTGATATGGAATGAAAGAAAACTTGTTTTGCCTTTCATAAGGATTTGTGATGTGATACTTTTGAGAAAAGTGTTGTCTTGGACAAAATCACACCTAAATCTAGTAAATGTATTTTCACGGGATATCTTAAAGATATTAATCTTACACCCTTTAAAGAGTACAAACCGTTTGTTACTCTAAGTAGCACTTTCTAGATAAATCGTTTATCTCTAAAGAACTAGTGGGAGTAAAATGTATCTCGAATAGTTCGAGACCCGAAAAAATTGACATGGAACCTAAGATGGAAGTTGAACAAATATTCACAAGGAGTTGTGGAAATTCGTTCAAGTATACACAAGAAATTTGCACAACTGATAGGATACTATCTATAACAAGAAATATTGATTTCTCGTAATAGAAAGTAATAGGGAAGATATCATTGCGAATGATTGACCTATTACCTATCAAGATGCAAAGTCCGCTCCGAATTTAGATCAATGACTTGAAGTCATAAAATCTAAAAGTGTATATTGATTAAGCAAGACTAATTGAGAAAAGTTAATTCATAATGTCGATTATGATGCTTCATCACCCGTAGTCATGCTTAATGTTATTAGAATTCTTATTGTCATGACTTCATATTTTGAATATGTAATATGACAGATGGATGTCAAAACTATATTCCTTAACAGGAACTTACATTAGGATGTGTTTGATACAACCTAAAAGTTTTGATTAATCCATAAAATTCTAATAAAATATGCAAGTTGCAGAAATTCATGAGATGGATTGAAGCAAACTACTTGGAGTGAAATTTCATTTTGATGTAGTATTCAAAGAGTTTGAATTCATCAAAGATGACACTTGTGATTACAATAAATTTAGTGGGAGCGTAATTTTATTCATAGTCTAATATATATATATATGGTTGATATATAAATCATTTTAAAAGAGTTTCTAAATGAAAGACTTGGATGAAGCCGCCTACATCCTTGGACTGATTTATGGAGATAAATCTAAAACGTTGATTGGTTAAAGTTAAAGTACTAATAAAGACAAGATAGTGAAAAGTTCACTATGCAAGACTCTTGGAGAGGTTACTTGTGAAAGTCTAATGGCATTAATCTTTGAAAGATTTAGTCTTACTGGAAGACTAATGAGCAAGAGTACATGATTAGGATTCCATATGCTTCGGCAATTGGATCTATCATGTAAGCCATGTAAATGTACTAAGACCGTATGTCTCATATACTTGGAGTATGATGAGATGATACCAATCAGATCCTAGTGAGAGTCACTAGTTAAGAAACACTCTTATGTTCTCTAAAATGAACTAAAGGATGCGTTCTTGATCTTTGATGGAATATAAAATGATCCTGTAAATAGTTACAAAGATGCATTCTTACAAACCATCAAAGATAAATATTGCAGTATAAATATATGTCTAAGTTTAATAATGGTGTTAGAAGAGTTCTAAGTATACCATTAATATTCTACAAAAGGTTAAGTATCTAGTGGCATGAGATGCAACTAGAAAAATGTTAAGATTAAGATTCTAATTAGTAAACTAGAAATCGTTTCTAGTGTCACTAATTTAATGCACCTTCATTGTGTCAATAATCATTATTACACAAGTCAAGGGACTAATATCTTATCTAGACATATACTCAGACATTTCTATCTTACTCGAGAAATCGTCAAAGATGGGAGATGTAAAAATATGCAAAATACCTTATGATAATAACAAGGATAATTATCCTACATAAGCTCGTTTGCAATTATGATGGAGATCATAACTAAGCTCAATGGGTGTTGGATACACTTTGATTGGGCCTAGTGCAAGTGGGAGATTATTGGATATTATGCCCTAGGCCCTTGAGAAAGGCCTATGCATTATATCATAGCTTCATTGTTATAGAGATAACAAACCTGATTATTATATCTTTTGCATGTTTATTATAATGATCATTGTCCCTATCACTTATGAAGGGCTAGCATAAGTTTAATGGATAATCATATGATGATTATAGCGCATAGGATGCGGATTAAACTTGTGGGTACATGTTGGAGAACAAGTAATGGATAGACCCGTTATGAGATTTATGTCATGGTCAAATGTCATAATTAAATCTCATAATAGTTATATCATTTATCCTTAGACCTGAGATTACATAGTCTTCCACATGATGAACATTATGTTTGACGTACTCAAACGCTACCCCTAACCGGGTGGTTATAAAGGCTACGATTGGTATAATCGGATTCTTGTAGGGAAGAATGATAAGTCAAGATGGGATTTGTCCCTCTCTCAAGAGAGATATCTGCCTGACCACTCGATAAGTGAGATTGATAATAGTGTACGGCCGTACGCAAATGAATTGAAGCATTCAATGTTATTTGCTCATATCAATATACTCGGGATCGAGAAAGCATTGGACAACATAAGTTGACATGGACCATGACTTATGTCCAATATGATATCGTGTGACAAAGGGATTGTGATATGTTCTATAAGGTTACTTTGGGCTTTCAAAGTTATACTAATTGGGTAGTCATAATGGCTTGCTAGAGTCCGCTTATGACTTACGGGTTCTGACTCGTTCGGACTCGTTGCCAACTTAGTATAATCCTATTGGGTCACACACAATAGAACGGATTGAATAAGGCACAGAAAACGGGAAAAACTAGATCCGGTTGGAAGGATCCGTACGGATGGTTTGGGAGCCACCCAACCAATCCGTACGGATGGTTTGTCCGGCCGAAAACAGTTTGTTCAGACTTCTTGTTTGACAAGGAATTCTGATCCCAAAAGGAATTAGGTTTATACCCTATTATATATGTGTGCAGTAGGGTTTGAGAAACCTAATGGTTGATTTTAGAAATCATAACATGTTGTTTGAGAAACAATTACACACATATAGAGGGGATTATTAGTTTTGAGATTTAGAATCATCAAAACTCAATAATCAATGGAGCAAAATAATTCCTATGAAGAAATCGTTTCTTCATCAAGCCTTGGGTCTAGCAATCTAGATCAAGAAGGTGTTCTTGATATCCGTTCGACGTGTGGATACAGATAGAGGGTGTTTGCTTTAACACCTTAAAGTCCATGTTCATGGATTCGATCTTCAAGGGTATGTTTCTTTCATCTTGTATTTAATTTAATCAACATGCACGGATCCGGGGTCTTGGGTGTTTGATTTTATCTGTTTATTCCGCTGCGCATGATTCATCAAAACCCAACACCTTCCTCATTCTTCTTCTAAATATGAGTATGGCATTCAGGGTTAAATTGTTCCAACAATTGGTATCAGAGCCCGCTCATTATTTAGTTTGAGTTTGAGTTCTTTTAAGAAAACTTTATTGCTTTAATTTGATTCATTTTTTCCTGTTGAATCATAAAGTTTGATGATGATTAGGGACTCTAATTTATTGATAGAGTACTAATAATCTTCATCAGAAATTAAGAAAATGGTTTGAAAGTTTTGTTCATTAAAACTCAATGATTCAAGTGTGACTATCCCTTCATAACATGGTTTTATGTCTAGTGCATACCATGTGGATCTACTCACTTGATTCCATTTATTTGAAAGCAAGATTATCCTAAATAGCATGGTTTTATGTTTTAAGTACATACCATGTCGATCTACTTGCTTGACCCGTAATTATTGGCACTTTTTAAGTACATACCAAGTAATTCTTTCATTCGGATTTGAAACGAATCTTGGGGAAGATTGTATATACCATAAGTTCAGTGGGAGTAAATTTATATTCTTAGTCTTATATGTGGATAATATTTTACTTGCTAGTAATGACATGAACCTTCTTAAGGAAACTAAGAAATTTCTTTCAAACAAATTTGAAATGAAAGATCTTGGTGAGGCATCTTTTGTATTAGGAATCCAAATACACCGTGATCACTCACGAGGTATTTTAGGATTATCTCAAAAGGCCTATATAGAGAAGGTATTACAAAGGTTTAGCATGCAAAACTGTAAACCACATGACACCCCTGTTTCTAAAGGAGATAAATTCAGTCTAAGTCAATGTCCCAAAAACAATTTTGAAACTAAGTATATGGAAAATATCCCTTATGCATCAGTAGTAGGAAGCTTAATGTATGCTCAAGTCTGTACTCGGCTAGACTTAGCTTTTATTGTTGGGATGCTTGGTCGATACCAAAGAAATCCGGGGAGAGAACATTGGGTCCCAGCCAAAAGAGTGATGCGATATTTACAAAACACCAATGACTACATGCTTACATATTCAAAATCGGATCATCTTGAGATCGTTGGGTATTCCGATTCTGACTTTGCTAGATGCCAAGACAGCCGTAAATCAACGTCTGGTTATGTCTTCACATTAGCCGGTGGAGAAATTTCTTGGAGAAGTGCCAAGCAGACACTCGTTACTTCCTCTACCATGGAAGCCGAGTTTGTTGCTTGTTTCGAGGCATCCAATCAAGCTATATGGCTGCGTAAATTCATTAAGGGACTCCGTATTGTCGATAGCGTCGAAAGACCTATTAAGCTATATTGTGACAATAGGGCAGCGGTTTTGTACTCTAATAATAACAAGAGCTCGTCAAAGTCTAAACACATTGACATTAAATTTCTTGTTGTAAGAGAGAGGGTACAAAAGGAATAAATAGAAATACAACTTATTAGTACAAACTCTATGTTAGCGGATCCGTTTACTAAGGCGTTATCACCTTTAGTGTTTCACGAGCATGTTGCTCATATGGGTGTAACAACTTTTGATAACATTTAATATAGTGGGAGTTTGTGTTGTTTTTTTCATTTATTGTTCTATTAATTATTAAAGTTTGATCTCATTTGGTTAAAGTTGGACTAGTTGGAGAATATGTTTATATATATTCATTAAGTTCCATGCTACACATCTATACTTTTGATCTATGTCATTTAGTTAGAATTTGTATATGTGATTATAGTGGGTTTAGTTGCGAATCAATTACAACGACTGCCCCTTTAGTCCTATACTTATATGGCTAATGGACGAGATTGTTATAGATGACAACAAAGTGCACATAAGGGTTGTCATTTATGTTATACTTATGATTTAAAAGGAAGAACTTAGTTTTGCAACCCAAGTGGGAGATTGTTAGAACATGGCTTGCAATACAAGTTATTTGGACTTCCATTAATAAAATCATGACTATAATATTAATATAAAGTATAGTCAAACCTAGTCAATGTGTAGAATCCCTGAAATGTTATTTATCTATTTATGATGGGCAAAATGGTAAATCAATATTGCCTAAGAAATGAATAGGTATGGTCCCTATTTGAAGTGTCACCATGTTTCATATATATAGGCCATTCCATCAAGCCTAAAAACTACTTGATTCTTACTTTTCTCATTCTAAATAATCTTCATTTTGTTAAAGAAGACATTGAGAGATTAAGAAACACTATCACCTAGAAGATCATCTCCCTACATCCTCTTCTTCATCTAAAGTTCTCCCTTCAAGTTATCAATATGGATTCAACAGGTAATCATCGCTTCCACCTTCATCTCCTTCCTCATTCTTCTTCTAAATATGAGTATGGCATTCAGGGTTAAATTGTTCCAACATCTTACGCATTTTCATATGTTGAAAATGTTTAATATCATTCTCCATGACTTTTCTAAGCAAATCTTTTTAGTGAAACTTACAAGACAAATTATACTAACGTACACACTTTCAAAGATTGTGGCATGATCAATTGTTTTTTAAAAAAACAAATAAACTCTCGTTCAAAAAAAAAAACACAAATAAACTCTAAACATTTAGGCACAATTAATATAACAATTGACTTAAATTGAAAAGGCAAAACAACATTTAAAGGGATGACTTTTGGAAAAATTAATATAAAAATGGCTTAAATTTGAAAAGGAAAATAGGATTTGAAGGGAGGGAGAAAACACAACATTAAAATCAAAGTAACCAACACAACAAGGCTCGAAAATGGGACCTATGGAAACAAACTTATGTCTCCTAACCAACTATGCTGCTGTCAACCTTGTTATATTATGCAGGTGCACAACTAATATACATATAAAAAAAAATTAAAAATTTAATGAAATTTTTGGTTAACCAGGTGCACGTGCACCCCCTCCCACTATGGGAGGTCCGCCCCTGCTTTTAAGTTAGAACATTGTCGAACTCTCATATTTCAAATCTTAAAAACTCGTCTCATTGCAACTTAATATTCTATTTGAAATATATATATATATATATATATATATATATATACACACACACACACACACATGGAGTAGATATTTATTTATGTATTCCAATTATATTTTGTTATCATATGAAGATCTTATTACTTAATTAAATTCAATACACATTACCTATAATATGATATAAATCATATTATCAATAATAAAATGTCAACGAAAGAAAATTAATTAAATAAAAATAAATAATAAATAATATTCTAATAATATTCTTTTTAATAATTGTAAGATTTGATATAGAATGACTGAAAATATTGATAATAGAGAGATATCTGGTAAAAATGTAACATTTATGATAAATAGTTCAATTTAAGTACCAAACTGTGAAAGATTGCCCAATACGTATAAAAAAACAGTTGCATAAATTTTCTCTGTTTTAATTTTCTTTTAACTAGCAAGTGTAACACTGTTGCTGACTGATGCTGTGCTAGTACTCATATTTTGTTTACAAAGTCAAAAGTGAAATTACTAAGTTAAAAATAATGGTCACTTTCATCGTTATGAAATAAAATTGTAACTAAATTCAAGTTGCCCATTCAACGTTTCTTCTCATTCTAACCTTGCAACAAACAATTAAACTCCATTTACCCTAATAACATCCCCAATTAAGAATTAATTTTATAATCCATTAATTATTCATTGACAAAGAAAGAAAAAGTATGAAATTTAATATGAGTATTAAACTAACTATAAACAAAAGCAAAAGGATGAGTAGATCTAATGAATAACATGTTTATCTTAACGCAGGGGAAAAACTGTTAGATCAATGTGGCTTGCAACACAAATAATTTGGTACCTTCCATAAATAAAATCATAACTATGACATTAATATAAAGTATGGTCAAAATAGTCAATGTGTAGAATCCCTGAAATGTTATTTATCTATCTTTGATGGGCAAGATGGTAAATCAACATTGCTTTGGAAATGAATAGGTATGGTCCATATTTGAAGTGTCACCATGTTTACTATATAAAAGCCCCTCCATCAAGCCTTAAACATACTTGATTCTTACTTTTCTCTCTACATACTCTCTTCATAATTATCTAGAAGAAATTCTGAGAAACTTAAGAGACACTTTCAATTAGAAGATCATCTCCTTAAATCCTCTTCTTCATCTTTATTCTCCCGTCAAGACATCATAATGGATTCAACAGGTATACATTTATTACATGCTTCCGCTTCATCTTTCCTCTTTCTCTTACTTAAATATGAGTGTGGCATTCAGGGATTAAAATTGTTCTATCAATTGGTATCAGAGCCCCGCTCATTATTTAGTTTGAGTTTGAGTTCTTGTATTAAGAAAAAGCATTAAACCGCTTTAACTATGATTCATTTTCCCTGTTGAATCTTAAGGTTTTTGATGTCGATTAGGGACTCTAATTCGTTAATAGAGTGCTGATGATCTTCATCTAAATTAAGTAAATGGTTTGAAAAGGTTTTGTTCTTTAAAATGGTTCATGTGAGACTATCCCTTAAAAGTATGGTTTATGTTGTAATAAACATACCATATGGATCTACTCACTTGATTCCACTAATTTAAAGCAAGATTATCCCTATATTGTCGCGCCCCGACCCGTGGTCCTACTTGGCCCCACGTTCGGGATACGCACGGAAGACGTCATAAAACATTTTTGATAAAATTTTTTGAAATATACTTTCTATAAAAAGGTTCACACAACCAACTCGATACTAAAACATGACTTCAAGTCACAAAACAACCTTTCACAAACAAGTACTAAGCCACTTGGCTACAACTACTAACTTTACTTACTTAATTACAAACACGAACATTTACTAGAAGAGATGATACAAACCAAGTCACGGGTATACTACCCAAAAGGTATTACATTTACATAATGTATCATTTACTTACACAACCTTTCCCAAAATGTCTTACCCAAAGATCTCCTCGACGTCCTCCCAGTGTGTGTGAACTATCCCCTGGGCTCCTTCTTATCTAAAACGGTAAACAAATAAAGGGTGAGAATAAATCTCAGTAAGTTACTAAAATTCAACTACATTACATGCTAATATGATAAACTTAAAGGAACAATGCCACAAATGATCATATAGCACATAGCACATAATATGAGAGGCTCCCTATCGCCAACCGTCCCATACCGGTTGGAAATAACGACCAACTCATCATGCAACACATAAAGCGGAAATGAACACTCATACATGGATACTGAGCCAAGGTTCTCAAACCAAACAATAGCCATCTGAGAGGCATCAACTGAGCAGCATCGAAGAGCTGAAACGGGTTCCGGAACCAAACAACAACAACAACAACAACGGGGAAAATGACACAAAGTCATAACCTAAAGTGCCCAACCTTTGGCCTAAGGAAGGGGGTTAAAAATGGGAAACCAATGATAGGAGCCTTACAATGTACTTGGCTCGGGAGACAATTATAATCCCTATCACTGCCCAACACACACAAAAGTACCAGCTGGACTTTACACGCAAGCACCATATAGAAATACTTGCTTAAACACCAATCAGGGACAATGATTCCAATGTAGGGAACCATGCCAAACACATCAAGAAGATGAACCATTCGACACATTACAAAGTGTTCAACAATGTGCACTAAATCCATTACTCACATTTCACAACAATTGTGTCCACAAAGGAACCAATTCTACCACTTAGTGATCCATAACAATCATCTAACTACTTTAGGACACTACCCAAAAACTAGACCAAGATTGACCTCTAAACCCCTTAGTTTGAAAACTCTAAACTTTTTCAGATAACTGGGCGGTCGCCCAAACAGGGCTGTGCGGCCGCCCAAAATGCTCTGTTCCATGAAGAAAACCCTTCAGATAGGTGTGCGGCCGCACGCCCATTTTTGGGCGGCCGCCCACATCACCCGGCAGGCCCAAAAACTTAACCAAAGTTCACTCCTTTCATTTCACAATCCAAAATTACCAATGCTTACCACCCTTAACATCTACAACTTACACAAAGGCTAAAACTCAGCCTAAGAACAATACTAACACCAACAAGAACCAATTCTATTTTACTCCCTTTGTCCCAAATTTACAAGTATACAAAAACATTCAAAACATTATTCTTTCAACATATATAGCATATAGAACATATTCATGACCATTTTAACAATTAAAGGGGGATTAGTAACTTACTTATTTTCCGGAAAAGATGTCAAGAAAAATAATATTGATCGGTAGGAAGAATCTATTCAACACCCTGAACATTTATATGTAATTAGATTTGAAAATGGAGTAGTAAATTAAAAGAGAAAAAATTAACAAAACCAAACCTTACCTATTTTCCTTCAACAACAATGGAGGTCAATTTGAGAAAGTAACTAGGTGTGTGAGTGAGGGGGAAACGCAGGGAGAGGGGAGGGGGTGATAAGGATGGGTTTTGCTATTTTCCACTTTCACCAATACATCACCCATTTTTCCCTTTTTGAAATTAAGCCCCTAAAATAAATTTCTACAAAGAACCCTAAGGTTTCAACTAACACAATTAACTTCCTAAACAACTATTACTACTAACACTTTAACTAACTCAAATAGTCAAATAAGATGTGCAACTCATATAAGATGATGCAACACATAAAATGCACACATAATTTTAAATAAAAATTCTCAAAAAAATATAAAATAAATATTAAAATAAATAAAACGGATTTCGGGGTCGTTACATATATAACGTGGTTTTATGTTTTAAGTACATACCATGTGGATCTACTTGCAATTCATTGATTTTGGGAAATTTTTTAACAAAATTCAGAAGTGCAGAATTCGCCTTGCTCGGCTGAGTCCTTTGTTCTGCTCGGCCGAGCATATGAAAAGGCACGAACTGCTCGGCCGAGTCCTTTGTTTTGCTCGGCCGAGCAGATGAACAGGCGCCAAAATTAACATAAACCGGTTGGATCCGGTTGGATCTTTGGTCGAGTTCGGTTCGGTTCTCTTGATAATCCGGTCGGGTTTTTGGCTATGCCCGGTCGGACCAAGACTTGCACGGCCGAGCGTTGGGATTTACTCGGCCGCGCATTGTATGTCAACAAGGGCAAAAAGTTCTGATTAAAAGTGCTCGGCCGTGTCCTCTGTTATGCTCGGCCGAGCAGATCAATTTTCAAACAATCTGATTTAAAGTGCTCGGCCGAGCATTTACCTTGACTCGGCCGAGCAGTCTCTGTTCACAGATTTTTGGAAAAATACTTATTTTCTGTGCAACTTTTGTTTCCCTTGGACAAAACATTAATTTTTCAAACCTTAAAGCCCTGATTAATTATATGCTTAAATAATTTTATTCATTATTTAAATAATATTATCACCTAAGTGATTAACGTTATTTAAATGCAAAATTATTAAAGTATTGAATGTTTAAGATATGAATGACTTGAATTTTCAAAGAAGATCTTGACATTTGACTAACGATGGTATATCAGGCTGGAAACCTTGACTGGTCTCCTCAACCATCCGAACGGATTGGTGGAACGACTAAGGTTGAACAACGCCACGTACTAAGAAAGTCTTAAGCATTCTTGTGATGACATATAAAATGAACATTTGGTAATTTTATTAAATGCTTAAGACTACCCAAAGGAAGATTAAGCATTTAATCAAATATTGTTCAAATTACTTGTCATCTAAAGTAGTTATTTATGAGTCAATTCGCAATCCAAAGATTAGTTTTGATGTCATGTTAATTGCTTTATTGATGGATTTCATTTGATATAAATAATCTTTTAATTCATAATGTAGTTACTTATTATTGTTTTGTATTCATTCTTGTTCTCGATTCCCAGATTTACTTAACGCTTCTTCTATTACTGCTGCGATGAGTACAATTCCAATGCTTAATGGGACAAACTTTAAAACTTGGAAAAACAAAATAACTATGGTTTTGGGCTGCATGGAAATAGACCTCGCATTTAGGGAGCCAATTCCTCTTCCTCTTAGTGAAGATAGCACCGCTGAGGATCGCTTGAACTTTGAGAAGTGGAAACGCTATAATCGCGTAAGTCTTATGATCATGAAAAATGTTGTCCCGGAGGCATTTCGTAATAGTGTCCCCGAGGACGTTGATGCTAAGACCTTTCTGGAAACCCTTGAGCGGCGCTTTGCTAAAAGCGAAAAGTCGGAAACAAGTTCTACCCTAAGGAAACTTGTTTCCATGAAGTACAAGGGTACCGGAATCTTAAGGGAGTATATTTTAGAAATGATTCACTTATCAACTAAACTAAAAGGACTTAAGTTAGAGATATCGGAAGATCTTCTCGTCCATTTAGTGTTGATTTCTCTTCCTCCTCAGTTTGGTCACTTTGAGGTGACCTATAATTGTCAGAAAGACAAGTGGGATATTAATGAATTAATCTCACATGTGACACAAGAGGAAGATAGGTTGAAGCAATCTAAAATTGAAAGTGCTCACTTAGCATCTACCTCTTCTCATGGGACTAAGAGAAGAGGGAAGGAAATTGCGGTAACAAGCAACAAGAAGCCTAAGGGATCTAACGATCATAAGGAAAAGAAGTGCTTCTTTTGCAAGGACCCGAGTTATATGAAGTACGACTGCCCTAAGTATCACGCTTGGCGTGCTAAGAAATGTATGTCATTTGGTCTTGTTTGTACTGAGGCTAATTTAGTTTCAATTCCTACATATACATGGTGGTTGGATTCTGGTGCAACAACTCACATTAGTATGTCTATGCAGGGTTGCCTGAATTACCGAAGACCCAGTAAGGATGAAAGATTCATCTATATGGGAGCTGGGAACCCGGTAGAAGTCATAGGCATTGGAATCTTTAGATTGTTGTTAAGTACAGGATATTATTTTGTATTAAATAATACTTTTATTGTACCTTTGTTTAGAAGGAATTTAATATCTATCACTGTTTTGGACAAAGAGGGTTACTCTTGTTCATTTGGTAATAATAGATGTGATTTATATTTCAATTCCATTATTGTTGGTACTAGTACTTTATCGAGTAGTGATAATCTTTATTTGCTTAACACTACTCAAACAATCAATGAGTCCCACAACAATGAAACTAAAACTAAAAAGCGAAAGTTTTCAAGTGAAAATTCTTATACCTTATGGCATAGGCGTTTAGGTCATATCTCCAAAAGGAGAATTGACAAGCTTGTGTCTGAGGGAATCATAAATAAACTTGATGTTCCTGAAAAGGACTTTTGCATTGAATGCCTAAAAGGAAAGTTTACAAACTCGAAAAGAAAGGTATCCTCGAGAGCCTCAAGCGTCTTAGAACTAATACATACGGATATTTGTGGGCCATTCCCTTCTCCTTCTTGGAATGGTCAACAATATTTTATTACGTTCATAGACGACTACTCTCGATATGGATACATTTATTTGCTTCATGAAAAGTCTCAATCTTTGGGCGTTTTCAAGTCTTTTAAGGCCGAAGTTGAAAATCAACTAGGTAAGACTATTAAGAACGTTAGATCCGATCGTGGTGGTGAATACTATGGTCGGAATGACGGTTCGGGAGAACAACGTCCGGGTCCTTTTGCTCGCTATTTGGAAGAGTGTGGGATTGTCCCTCACTACACTATGCCGGGTTCACCTAGCATGAATGGTGTAGCTGAGAGACGTAATAGAACCCTTCAGGATATGGTAAGAAGTATGGTTTCTAATACTTCTTTACCTCACTCATTATGGGGCGATGCATTAAAAACCGCAACTTATCTTCTAAATAGGGCTCCCTCTAAGGCCACTAACAATAAAATCCCTTATGAATTATGGACGAATAAGAAACCGTCCCTAAATCATCTTCATGTATGGGGTTGTCCAGCAGAAGCTAGGCCTTATAAGCCTAACGAAGGAAAACTGGATGCTAAGACAGTTAGTTGCTACTTTGTGGGGTATGCCGAAAGATCAAGGGGCTATAAATTTTACAACCCGAAAACTAGAACCTTTTTTGAAACGGGAAACGCTAGGTTCTTTGAGGATGTTGAATTTAGAGGGGAAATTAGGAATAATAATTTTGAATTTAAGGAAGAGGAATCCTTTTCTATACCTCTTCCCTTAGTAGTCCCAATTGAAAATCAAGTACTTGTACCTGAAATTCAAGAGGAACAAATTCAAAATATTGACTCCCCTATAAATATTGAACAACATGAAAATGTTGATCAAAATGAGGAAATTCAACAACCTCAAAATGAGGAAGAACCAGTGCCTTTAAGGAGATCCAATAGAGTTAGAAGAAGTGCCATTTCGGATGATTATGAGGTGTATCTTGCAGAGAATGAAGGACACCTAGGTTTAGTGGGAGATGAGCCTCTCACCTTCTATGAAGCCATTAAAGGTCCTAATTCCCATAAGTGGATCAATGCCATTAATGAAGAGTTAAAATCTATGAAAGACAACGACGTTTGGGATCTTGTCCCATTACCGAAGGATGTGAAACCGATTGGTTGTAAATGGATATTTAAAACCAAAAGAGATTCACAAGGTAATGTAGAAAGACATAAGGCTCGTCTTGTTGCCAAAGGTTTCACTCAAAAGGAAGGTATTGACTACAAAGAAACATTCTCTCCGGTGTCTTCTAAAAAAAACTCCTTTAGGATCATTATGGCTTTAGTGGCACATTATGACCTTGAGCTTCATCAAATGGATGTAAAAACTGCTTTTCTCAATGGAGACATTGAGGAAACCATTTATATGAAGAAACCAGAAATGGTGAATGATTTGGAACAAACTAATCAATTAGTTTGTAAACTTAAGAAATCCATTTATGGGCTCAAGCAAGCATCCCGTCAATGGTATTTAAAATTTAACCAAGTAATTCTTTCATTTGGTTTTGAAACGAATCTCGGTGAAGATTGTATATACCATAAGTTCAGTGGGAGTAAGTTTATATTCTTAGTCTTATATGTGGATGATATTTTACTTGCTAGTAATGACTTGAACCTTCTTAAAGACACTAAGAAATTTCTTTCAAAGAAATTTGAAATGAAAGATCTTGGAGAGGCATCTTTTGTATTAGGAATCCAAATACACCGTGATCGCTCACGAGGTACTTTAGGATTATCACAAAAGGCCTATATAGAGAAGGTATTACAAAGATTTAGCATGCAAAACTGTAAACCACATGACACCCCTGTCTCTAAAGGAGATAAATTTAGTCTTAATCAATGTCCCAAAAACAATTTTGAAACCAAGTATATGGAAAACATCCCTTATGCTTCAGCAGTAGGAAGCTTAATGTATGCTCAAGTCTGTACTCGTCCAGACTTAGCTTTTATTGTTGGGATGCTTGGTCGATACCAAAGCAATCCGGGGAGAGAACATTGGGTCGCAGCCAAAAGAGTGATGCGGTACTTACAAAACACCAAGGACTACATGCTTACATATTCAAAGTCGGATCATCTCGAGATCATTGGGTATTCCGATTCTGACTTTGCTGGATGCCAAGACAGCCGTAAATCAACGTCTGGTTATGTCTTCACATTAGCCGGTGGAGCCATTTCTTGGAGAAGTGCCAAGCAGACACTCGTTACTTCCTCCACCATGGAAGCCGAGTTCGTTGCTTGTTTCGAGGCATCCAATCAAGCTATATGGCTGCGTAAATTCACTGAGGGACTGCGTATTGTTGATAGTTTCAAAAGACCTATTAAGATTTATTGTGACAATAGGTCAACAGTCTTGTACTCCAACAATAACAAGAGCTCGTCAAAGTCTAAACACATTGACATTAAATTTCTTGTTGTAAGAGAGAGGGCACGAAATGAACAAATAGAAATACAACTTATTGGTACAAACTCTATGTTAGCGGATCCGTTTACTAAGGCGTTATCACCTTTAGTGTTTCACGAGCATGTTGCTCATATGGGTGTAACAACTTTTGATAACATTTAATATAGTGGAAGTTTATGTTGTTTTCTTCAATTTTATTGTTCTATTATTGATCTCATTTGGTTAAAGTTGGACTAGTTGGAAGAATATGTATATATTCATTGAGATCCATGCTACACATCCATACTTTTGATCTATATATGTAATTATAGTGGGTTTAGTTGCGAATCAATTACAACGACTGCCCCCTTTAGTTCTATACTTGTATGACTAATGGACGAGATTGTTATAAGTGATAACAAAGTGCACATTTGGGTTATCATTTATGTTGTACTTATGATTTAAATGAAGAAATTTGTTTTGCAACCCAAGTGGGAGATTGTTAGATCAATGTGGCTTGCAACACAAATAATTTGGTACTTTCCATAAATAAAATCATAACTATGACATTAATATAAAGTATGGTCAAAATAGTCAATGTGTAGAATCCCTGAAATGTTATTTATCTATCTTTGATGGGCAAGATGGTAAATCAACATTGCTTTGGAAATGA
Source organism: Campanula takesimana (assembly GCA_026119855.1). Classification (NCBI taxonomy): domain Eukaryota; kingdom Viridiplantae; phylum Streptophyta; class Magnoliopsida; order Asterales; family Campanulaceae; genus Campanula; species Campanula takesimana. The sequence goes on from JAOWBW010000951.1 coordinate 66,482, forward strand.
ATAGGTATGGTCCCTATTTGAAGTGTCACCATGTTTACTATATAAAGGCCCCTCCATCAAGCCTTAAACATACTTGATTCTTACTTTTCTCTCCACATACTCTCTTCATAATTATCTAGAAGAAATTATGAGAAACTTAAGAGACACTTTCAATTAGAAGATCATCTCCTTAAATCCTCTTCTTCATCTTTATTCTCCCGTCAAGACATCATAATGGATTCAACAGGTATACATTTATTACATGCTTCCGCTTCATCTTTCCTCTTTCTCTTACTTAAATATGAGTGTGGCATTCAGGGATTAAAATTGTTCTATCAAAAACGAGTTTTATAAAAGTAATTGGCGTTTATTTTTTAATATAGACGGTGACATTTTTGTAAATAACTGATAAGCATGTATCTGCATCGTACTCCCTCAGGTCCCAAATATAAGCAAAAATAACTAAAATCACACCTATTAATAAAGTACTTAAGTTAGTTAATTGTCTTGATTTTATAATAAAAACATGTTAAAATTACTAATATATCCTCATATTAAATGTGTAATAAATGTGCACTTGTATTTGAAAATGAATAATTAAATAGGGGCAGTTTTGGTAAGAGAGTATTAAATAGTCTTGAAATCCCTTAGAGTTGCTTATATTTAGGTCCAAAAAAAACCCACATTTGTTGCTTATAATTGAGTCCGGAGGGAGTATATGCTAGTGCTAATGTTATAAAGTACCAGTCATTCATAATGGCATTTGTAAACAATTAAACTGAAACTTTTAATAATTGTCGGTGTTAATGTTACAAAGTGTCACTTATTTTTAGTTGCATTTACAAACATTGAAACAGACATTTTTAAAAAATGTCAGTGGTAGTGTTAAAAATTGTCAGTCATTTATACTGACATTTATAAGCATTGACGCTGACACTTTTAATAAGTGTCAGTGGTAGTGTTAAAAAGTGGTAGTCATTTACACTGGCAATTATATACATTGAAAATAAAAAGCTTTTACTAAGTGACATTGATAGTATTAAGGACTGTCAGTTGTGTGTTAAAGAGTGTCAATGTTAGTGTTAAAGATTATCAGTCGTGTGTTAATAGTTCCAACGTGTTCAATAAGTTCCAGTTACTTACAAAATTGCCACACGCGCTTTTAAAACAAGTGTCAGTTATTTACATAAATGTCACTGCCTGTTTTAAAATAATTTTCAGTTAATTACAATAATGCCACTATGCATTTTCAAAAGTTTTCCCAAATCTCTTAGCAAAAACGCTTTTTTATTTTTAGATTTTGACCAAAAAGATAGTTATTAAACACCCAAACTTGACAAAGTGTAAGTTTGTGATTAACCCACTAATCTCCTCATTACCTAACAACACTCTAGAAATCTATATTTTGCGCGAAGATGTCAAAAGCGTGGGGTTTGGGGCGTGGGAAGCCAACTTTTTTCAAATGGCCTAACCCAAGACTTGTTTTAGATTTGGTGCATCATCCTCAATTTCCTGGCTATAAATAAAAGAATACGATTTCCGTTCTGTAATAATAGATGTCGTGTTTAATTTATAAGTAAATATCTTAATTTATAATATATTTTTTTTTATCTATTTATATTTTAATTATATAATAAAAAAATGAAATACAACTATCCCTTAAGTAGAAATAACATATTTAATACATATAAAAGTCTTTATCAAATAAGGTATGTAATTTAATTTTCTATTTATATCGTGTTATATAATAATGAAGTTATATATCAAAATAATTACCGATATGTACTTGACCCTTATTTACAATTAAGGTAATAGACTAAAAAATAAATATATAATACTATGAGCTTTTAGGATCAACTTTTAATTAATGCAACTAGTTGGATGGAGTTATCTTTTATCAACGGCCTATTAAAAACTAACACTTAACTTAACCCACAATTGCACCATCATCTCTCCAATCCGACCACCACTACCCCACACAAACCCCCTAATAGATCCGACAACCAAACAAATCACCCCAAAATAAAATTGTCTTCAGAGCTATATCAAAAAGAATTACAATTCTGTAAGCAAATCATAGAGAGAACAAAACTAAAATATGTAGAAACCCTAGAAATTGCAGAGAGAAAACATGAAATTGCATAGAGAAACTGAATCAAGATACAATCGTTTATCATTATGTTTGGGGTAAAAAAATCTCACAGCACTATATCTACATCCTGGAAATAACGACTTGAGTCTACATGTTGACATTCTGAAGTTACATCTTACATCTTGACTCTACATGTTGACATCCTGAAGTTACATCTTACATCTTGACTCTACATGTTGACATCCTGAAGTTACATCTTGACTCTACATGTTGAGTCAACATGTTGACATGTTGACTTTACATGTTGACTTTACATCCTGACGTGACATCCTGAGTTGACGACCTGACAACCTGACATCTTGAGTGGCAGTTTTATTGTTCCTACTTTATAGGGCTGTTATTAATTCACACATGGGATAAATGATTAGCACATCTACTCATGGACCAAGTCAAAGACTAAAGCTTATCATCAACAAACAAAGAGACCACAACAAACTCCCCGAGATCTTAGGCATTGATGGATAGTTTACATTATTCTTTTAGTATAAATAGTTAACGCATTCTATGTAAACACACACACTTTTTCACTCACTCCCCGCTGTAATTCTCTCACGTCCCATACTCTCTTTCTCTCAGTATTTCCCCCCCTCATTCATTGTACCTCCATAAAAGCTTAATAAAATTCCATCATTTGAGGTTTTATGCCGGCGAACAAGTTGTTCAAGGGCTTTCCTCGTTAAATCATTTGTTCATACATCTTGAATTTCATAGTTCTTTATTCCATTGTACCCTACTTCTTTATATTTGTCCAATTGTCATAAATTGGCCAAAACAATTTGGTGCCGTCCGTAGGAACTTTGGTCTTTTAGATTGTTAAGAGATTCAAGATGAACAATTCAACAACCTGTCAGATTACATCTGGAATTCCAGTTCCTAGTGGGGGCAGATCAGCAATGGGGTCACCTTAAATCCCTTTGGACATCGCTTCCAACTTGACTGCCATGCTGCGTGACGTGAGGAATCAGATTCAACTGCAGAATGATACTTCTACTATGCTGATTAATCAAGTCTCCAGGTTACAGCGTGAGGTGACTACTCTGCAAGGTGGAAAATCGGCGGCACAGCAAACCAGCTTCCCTAGCATCTTCAATCTGTTGCTCCAAATGTGCCCTCTGACCCATTCTCTCCATACCAACCTAGAAGGCTTGCTTTTGGAAGTGATGCTGCAGGATCATCTGGATTTGGTGGATTCACACCAGCTGCCAACTTGACCACTAATAGCATGATCATCCGTCCTGAAACTGTTACTCCAACTTCAATAACATTTGTTATGCCAACTACGGTGGCAGCAGGGAGTCTTAACCCTCAGTTTGATTTTAATTATCTCAATAATTATCAATTCGCTGCTGCTAACAATGATGCAGGTAGCCTACTTAGCAGACAAATGCAGGAGCTAAAGGAACTAGTTATGAGTGTGCCAGGGTTGACTCTGCCACACAACCAGGATTCTCTAACATATTACAATGAGTCCCGCTTCACTCCAGCCATAGCCAACGTGGTCATACCAAAGAATTTCAGTCCACCCCACATGAAGGAGTATAATGGGACAACCGATCCAGCTGAACATGTTGCATTGTATCAGGAGAAGATGGATGTAGTCCACATTCCACCTCAGTACAAGGAAGCGTGCTTTTGTAGGGGTTTTGGCTCAACTCTTACAGGGGAAGCTTTGAGATGGCTCATCTGTAACACCCATCCTATTTCTTGTTAAATATTTGAACTTGCATATTATGTGTTAGTTTTACTTGGGTTAAATTTTTAACTGCTTTAAATAGTTAAGGTGGTTTAAATGTCTAGTTTTGACTTTTGGGTCATTTGTGAAATTTGACTTTAGGGGTCTTTTTGTTAAAAGTGAAACTTTGAGGGCCTAGTTGTCATTCTGGATAGTTGCAAAGTATATCAAGTTGTGCTTCTCTGAGAAAGCAAAATTCTCAAATCTTCTTACGCTCTCTCTGTTCTAAAAAGCTAGGTTAGGGTTTCACCCTATTCTCGACTCCTCGAGTTTAATTATCCCTCCGTTCTTGATTCCGATCCCGGATTAATATTCGTGGCGTTGAATAGAGCGTTCCAGCCGAACAGAAATAAGTTTGGGTCAACTTGAATTTTGACTAGGTAAGTTATTAGCTCTCCCTTGCTTATAATAACATGCATAAATATTATTCTCTATACTTGTGAATGTTAATTTCGTGTTTGGGGTGATTTTTGTGGTACTTGTAATTATGGGACAAGGGAGTATAAAAGACTTGGTAAAAAGGAAATTATACTTGAACAATTTGTTTTGAAGTAGGCTTTTATGCCCTGGGTATTGTTAAAACGTTAGTAAAAGTAACTCCTACGCTTGGGACGGAGAATTGTTAAAGTTTGAACTCAGGGAAAAACTACAAATTGTACCGAGCACGGTCGTGCGCCTTTATTTGGCACGGTCGTGCCAAAATATCACCTTAGGCAAATTTCCTCGACAGTGTTAGCACGGTCGTATGCCTTTATTGGCACGGTCGTGCCGAAAATTTGTTTGTGTGAGAACTCTCGACCTTGATGGCACGGTCGTGCCATTTTTGCACGCGCGGTCCGTGCCAAGTGGGAATTCTGATTTTCCTTCTTGAATGGTTTCCTCCATAACTTTCTATAGGAAAGTCGGATCAAGATCCGAAAGAAGCTGAATAACCTAGACTCAGAGGGCTATTCAAAGACTAAATTAATGAGGTTTTAAGGTGATTGTATAGAGCACTTAGATAGGTTTTAGGACATTGAACTTAAGTATAAGAGTAGTAGCTCTTCCTTATGTCTTGAAAGTGCTATGAACAAGCACTAATGTGTTATACTTGTTGTACACCTTAGAGGCATTTGCATAAGGTCTTAGACTTGAACATCCTAAGAATAGGATTTGGATTTTATAAGAGTAAATGTATAACTCTTATACTTGCTTGAACATCCATAGAAATGGATTAAGACTTGAATATAAGATAATAAAATCTTGTACATGGCTTGACACCAATACATATGTATGGTAGTAAACTAGAAAGTGCTATGAACAAGCACTAACTTGTATGAGACATGTTCTTGTTGTGTATGTGCAAACATTGCATACATTTGCTTGATACAAGGTGACTTCTTGACTACTTGAAGCATGTTCCTTGTTGAGCTAGTCCACTACTTTTGGATTGGTTCTTCTCCCGTAGTTCAAGTAAATATCTACTTGTACCTTCTTGTGTGAGTCCAGCTGGTTCTCCTTGCTTGTTCGAAAATGTATAGGTTCACGCTTGTCGCGAGAGCTGGGGTTTAAGTGACAATCGGGTCCCTATGTATTTCTGCCTGACCCCTTACTACCGGCCATAGTAAGGGCATAGCTTCCTTAGTTGGAGCAATAAGCCTGACTTAAGTGAATGCTAAACTCCTGTCTTGAACACCTCGTGAATAATCATGAGTACTGATATTGGGAATGACACTGGTTACCGGGTCTTCTGATATATACTGAATAATCAGTTCCTGTTATTGATCATGATTGTCAAAGTAATACAAGCTACGACAACAATGGTATTCTTGGGAGGAATAAGGAAGGAAGCAATATCCTTATAACTTGCTTGATTAGCTTTATGTGCTACTTGATGAGTGGATTATCCTCTCATATACTTGTTACTTGATGATACTTAATATATGATTACTTGAGTATCTACTTGAATTGCATGATAACATGTCATGTAGTTGTATCTAATAGCTTACTGAGATTTATCTCACCCTTTATTTGTTTCCCCCCCCAGGAAAGGAAGGATAGTGCGCAGTGAGGCTCGACATAGTTGGGAGCTTACTTCGCAGGTCGTGATTATTTTGGGGCTTGTGTCCTTTTACACTTGGTGAGGACGATGTATTGGGTTGTATAACTCCTTATTTTGGGGTAGACAATCTTGTTCAGTTCTTGTTGTCACTAGACATCTTGTATAGTACTCTTGATGCCAGCTTATGTGCTAGGCATGTTTCCGCTGTGTATGTATTAAGTTTGGTTTTAAATTTTCTTGTCTAGAACTCGTGTTGTGAGCTAGTATAGCTCCTTACTCTAGAGTATATATATCATGTCAGTTTGTTAAACAAATGTCATTAAGTTTCTTATTAAGTTTCTTGTTCCTCGTTAGGCACTCCCATCCAGGTTCGAGGTTCTATTAGGGGATCCCGGGACCTGGGGGCGTGTCAGGTTGGTATCAGAGCTACCCTGGTTTAGCTACCTTGTTTAGCTACCTTGGTTTGCTCTAAGTCTGGATAGGGTCTATGGCCTAGGTATGGGTGAGTCTTGGGGTGTTATTAATAACGCTGAGTGTTTACCTACAGGTACAATGAGTTCTGAAGGTACAAGTGGTAGTAATCAGCTGAGATCTATAACTCCTCAAGAAGAAATGGTTGATAATGTAGACTGGGATTATCCTAATCGCCTTACAAGGTTCTTGAAGCTGAAACCTCGTAGTTTTGACGGGGAATTTGATGCTAAAAAGGTAGAGGAGTGGATTGAAAGTATTGAGAAGATCTTTACAGCCTTGAGATGTGCAGGTGGTGATAAGGTAACCTTTGCAACCTTTAAACTTGAGAAAGCCGCTGAACATTGGTGGCAAGTGTTGAGTAAAAGCTGGGAACTGGAAGGTGTACCACAGACATGGGAGAATTTTCTTAAAGCTTTTAAGTCACATTTATTCCAACAGTGGTCCAAGATAGAAAGGAGATGGAATTTCTTAATCTGGAGCAGGGAAGTCTGACAGTGGGGCAATACTCAACCAAGTTCACAGAATTGGCGAGGTATTGTGATCACTTAGTTCCAAACGAAGCCAAGAAAGCTCAGAGGTTTGTTAAAGGGTTGAGGACTGAGTATAGGAAGCAACTTCTTTCTTTACAGCTCACTAGTTATCAGCAAGCAGTGGAGAAGGCTTATACTATTGAAAATGATATTGAAGAACACAAGGTGAAGTTGGGAACAACCATGACTGGTCGTGTATCAGAAAAGGCTCAGGGATCTGGTTCTAAAGGTGGTAAATCTGGCCGCCAAGATCGTCGATTCCGACAGCCAACTGAAAGTAAAGGTAGTGTATCAACTGGTTCGAGGACAACAGTCCAAGGTCCCAGGAGAGTATGTGGATTTTGTTCGAAAGAAGGCCATTCTGAAGACAAGTGTTGGCTAAAGCAAGGAAAGTGTATAGTGTGTGGTGAAGCGGGGCACTTTGCTAGAAATTGTCCTAAAAGTAGAGGAAATCTAGTTGGGGGTACAAGTCAACCAGCCTCAGGTTCCAAGAGAGATAGTGGGGGTCGACCAAAAGTTCAGGGTCGAGTGTTTGCTTTAGATCAGCAGGGTGTAGCTAAGTCTTCTGCGGTCATAGGAGGTATTATATTACTTTCTAGTACGAGAGCGCGAGTCTTGATAGATCCAGGCTCATCTCATTCTTATGTGGCATCTCATTTTGTGTCGCATTTGCATGTTCTTCCTGATTCTATGCCTTATGTGCTAGAAGTATCTTCCCCTATGGGAGATTGCATGTTTACTTCTGAGGTTTACAAGAAATGTGAGGTTCTTGTGGGTGATCATGCCCTTCTTGCTGACCTAGTCGTGTTACCTATAAGGTACTTTGACGTGATTCTTGGCATGGATTGGCTATATGTGCATCATGCATCTGTTGATTGTTATAGAAAAGTAGTAACTTTTTCTATTCCTGGTTTGCCTGATTTTACCTTTGAAGGTGATAGGCCTTTATGTGCTATACATGTTATTTCTGCTTTAAAAGCTAGAAAACTTTTATCTCGTGGTTGTGCCGGGTATCTCGCATGTGTGCTTGATCAGAGTTTATCTGTTCCCAAGATGGAGGATATTCCTGTTGTGTCTGAATTTTCAGATGTGTTCTCTTCTGAGTATAGCATGCCACCTGATCGAGAGCTTGAGTTCTGTATTGAGTTATTACCAGGTACAGCAGCAATCTCTAAAGCACCTTATAGAATGGCTCCAGCTGAGTTGAGAGAGTTAAAAACACAGCTTGAGGAATTGCTTGAAAGGGGTTTCATCAGACCTAGTGTATCACCGTGGGGTGCACCAGTGTTATTTGTCAGAAAGAAAGATGGGACTCTGCGATTGTGTATTGATTACAGAGATCTTAATCAGGTAACTATCAAGAACAAATATCTGTTACCTCATATTGATGACTTGTTTGATCAGCTTCAGGGTTCAGTAGTGTATTCGAAGCTTGACTTGAGAAGTGGTTATCATCAGTTGAAAATCAGATCTGAGGATATACCAAAGACAGCTTTCCGTACCAGGTATGGGCATTATGAGTTTATTGTTATGCCATTTGGTTTGACAAATGCTCCAGCTGTATTTATGGATTTGATGAACCGTATCTTCAAGCCATATCTTGATTGCTTCGTGGTGGTATTCATTGATGATATTCTTGTGTATTCTAAATCACGGGCTGAGCATGAACAACATCTCAGAGTAGTATTACAAGTTCTTCGTGAGAAACAATTATTTGCAAAATTCAGCAAATGTGATTTATGGTTAGAAGAGGTTTCATTCTTGGGGCATGTTGTGTCTGCTACTGGTATTGCAGTAGATCCTTCCAAAGTTGAAGCAGTTGTAAACTGGAAGAGGCCAACTACAGTGACAGAGATCCGTAGTTTCTTGGGCTTGGCTAGTTATTATCGGAGGTTCATTGAGGGATTCTCCAAGATTGCTACTCCATTGACTAATATGACCCGAAAAGCTATTCTTTTGAGTGGAATGACAAATGTGAAGCAAGTTTTCAGGAGTTGAAAAGGCGTTTGACTACAGCTCCAGTCTTGGCGTTGCCTAATGGTTCTGAGCATTTCATGGTTTATACTGATGCTTCTAAAGAAGGATTGGGTTGTGTTCTGATGCAAGATGGCAAGGTAATAGCTTGTACTTCTCGAAAATTATCTCCTTATGAAAAGAATTATCCTACTCATGATTTAGAGTTGGCTGCGATTATTTTTGCTTTGCATAAATGGAGGCATTACTTGTATGGAACCAAATTTGAAGTCTTTACCGATCATAAAAGTTTGAAGTACTTGTTTTCTCAAAAAGAGCTTAATATGAGACAACGTAGATGGATGGAGAAATTGAAGGATCATGATTGTACTATCCTTTATCATCCTGGAAAAGCAAATGTTGTGGCAGATGCACTGAGCAGAAAGACTTATATTTCTTGCCTGATGATTCGTGAATGGAAGATGTTTGAAGACTTGTGTGATTGGAGTCCTTGTGAATCAAATCATGGAGTTATTTTTGCTAATATAAAGGCTACTTCAGATTTACTCCAACAGATCAAAGAAGCTCAGGTAACTGATTCTGAATTGCAGAAAATCATTAGTGGAATGAATGAAGGAAAGAAACCAGATTTTTCTTTTAATAGTGATGGAATTCTTACCTTCCGAGGTCGAGTTTGTATTCCAGTTGATTCTGAGATAAAGAAGAAAGTTCTTGAAGAGGCTCACAAAGCCAAGTATACTATTCATCCTGGAAGCACTAAAATGTACCAAGACTTGAAGAAACATTTCTGGTGGAACAATATGAAAGAGAAATTGCTGAGTATATATCCAAATGTTTGACTTGTCAACAAGTAAAGGTGGAACATCAACGTCCAGCAGGTTTGTTGCAACCATTGGAAATTCCAGAGTGGAAATGGGAGCATATTACGATGGATTTTGTGACTGGTTTGCCATGTACCAGACGAGGCCATGATGCTGTTTGGGTTATAGTGGACAGGTTGACTAAATCAGCTCACTTCTTGTCTGTTTCCATGGGATATTCATTGTCTCAGTTGGCATCTTTGTATGTCCAGGAGATAGTCCGACTGCATGGGGTTCCTGTGAGTATTGTATCTGACAGAGATCCTCGTTTTACTTCTCGATTCTGGCAGGCTCTGCAGGGTGCTATGGGTACTAAATTGAATTTCAGTACAGCTTTTCATCCTCAATCTGATGGGCAATCTGAGAGACTTATACAGATTCTCGAGGATATGTTACGTGCTTGTGTTGTGGATTTCAAAGGTAGTTGGGATACTCATCTTCCTTTGGTTGAGTTTGCTTATAACAACAGATATCAGTCTAGCATTGAAATGGCTCCATATGAGGCTCTTTATGGCAGAAAATGTCGATCTCCTATATGCTGGGATGAAGTGGGAGAAGCTAGACTCTTGGGTCCTGAAATGGTTCAACAGTCATTTGAGAGTGTGAAACTCATTCGAGATAGATTGCGCACAGCTCAGAGTAGACAAAAGAGTTATGCAGATCATCGTAGAAGGGATCTTGAATTCCAGGTAGGTGACTTTGTATTCTTGAAGGTCTCTCCTCGTAGAGGTATAAAGAGATTTGGGAAGAAAGGAAAGTTATCTCCTCGTTATATCGGTCCATTTGAGATTCTTGAAAGAGTTGGGAAGTTGGCTTACAGAGTGGCTTTACCTCCTTCTTTATCGGGTATTCATGATGTGTTCCATGTATCTATGCTTCGCAAGTATATGGCAGATGAATCACATGTTCTTGAGTATGAGGCTATTCCATTTCAGCCTGATTTGTCTTATGAGGAACAACCTGTTGAAATTCTTGACTGGAAAGAGCAAGTCTTGCGTACAAAAAGGATTCCTATTGTGAAGGTCCTTTGGAGGAATCATGAAATTGAAGAGGCTACTTGGGAAACCGAGAAAGAGATGCGAGATAAATACCCGAGTCTATTTGAAAATCTTGGTAAGTACAATTCGTGGGCGAATTTTCTTTAAGGTGGGGAGGATGTAACACCCATCCTATTTCTTGTTAAATATTTGAACTTGCATATTATGTGTTAGTTTTACTTGGGTTAAATTTTTAACTGCTTTAAATAGTTACGGTGGTTAAATGTCTAGTTTTGACTTTTGGGTCATTTGTGAAATTTTGACTTTAGGGGTCTTTTTGTTAAAAGTGAAACTTGAGGGGCCTAGTTGTCATTCTTGGATAGTTGCAAAGTATATCAAGTTGTGCTTCTCTGAGAAAGCAAAATTCTCAAATCTTCTTACGCACTCTCTGTTCTAAAAAGCTAGGTTAGGGTTTCACCCTATTCTCGACTCCTCGAGTTTAATTATCCCTCCGTTCTTGATTCCGATCCCGGATTAATATTCGTGGCGTTGAATAGAGCGTTCCAGGCCGAACAGAAATAAGTTTGGGTCAACCTGAATTTTGACTAGGTAAGTTATTAGATCCCCCTTGCTTGTAATAACATGCATAAATGTTATTCTCTATACTTGTGACTGTTAATTTCATGTTTGGGGTGATTTTTGTGGTACTTGTAATTATGGGACAAGGGGAGTATAAAAGACTTGGTAAAAAGGGAAATTATACTTGAACAATTTGTTTTGAAGTAGGCTTTTATGCCCTGGGTATTGTTAAAAACGTTAGTAAAAGTTACTCCTACGCTTGGGACGGAGAATTGTTAAGTTTGAACTCAGGGAAAAACTACCAAATTGTACCGAGCACGGTCGTGCGCCTTTATTTGGCACGGTCGTGCCAAATATCACCTTTAGGCAAATTTCCTCGACAGTGTTAGCACGGTCGTGCCGAAAATTTGTTTTGTGTGAGAACTCTCGACCTTGATGGCACGGTCGTGCCATTTTTGCACGCGCGGTCGTGCCAAGTGGGAATTCTGATTTTCCTTCTTGAATGGTTTCCTCCATAACTTTCTATAGGAAAGTCGGAATCAAGATCCGAAAGAAGCTGAATAACCTAGACTCAGAGGGCTATTCAAAGACTAAATTAATGAGGTTTTAAGGTGATTGTATAGAGCACTTAGATAGGTGTTTTAGGACATTGAACTTAAGTATAAGAGTAGTAGCTCTTCCTTATGTCTTGAAAGTGCTATGAACAAGCACTAATGTGTTATACTTGTTGTACACCTTAGAGGCATTAGCATAAGGTATTAGACTTGAACATCCTAAGAATAGGATTTGGATTTTGTAAGAGTAAATGTATAACTCTTATACTTGCTTGAACATCCATAGAAATGGATTAAGACTTGAATATAAGATAATAAAATCTTGTACATGGCTTGACACCAATACATATGTATGGTAGTAAACTAGAAAGTGCTATGAACAAGCACTAACTTGTGTGAGACATGTTCTTGTTGTGTATGTGCAAACATTGCATACATTTGCTTGATACAAGGTGACTTCTTGACTACTTGAAGCATGTTCCTTGTTGAGCTAGTCCACTACTTTTGGATTGGTTCTTCTCCCGTAGTTCAAGTAAATATCTACTTGTACCTTCTTGTGTGAGTCCAGCTGGTTCTCCTTGCTTGTTCGAAAATGTATAGGTTCACGCTTGTCGCGAGAGCTGGGGTTTAAGTGACAATCGGGTCCCTATGTATTTCCGCCTGACCCCTTACTACCGGCCATAGTAAGGGCATAGCTTCCTTAGTTGGAGTAATAAGCCTGACTTAAGTGAATGCTAAACTCCTGTCTTGAACACCTCGTGAATAATCATGAGTACTGATATTGGGAATTACACTGGTTACCGGGTCTTCTGATATATACTGAATAATCAGTTCCTGTTATTGATCGTGATTGTCAAAGTAATACAAGCTACGACAACAATGGTATTCTTGGGAGGAATAAGGAAGGAAGCAATATCCTTATAACTTGCTTGATTAGCTTTATGTGCTACTTGATCAGTGGATTATCCTCTCATATACTTGTTACTTGATGATACTTAATATATGATTACTTGAGTATCTACTTGAATTGCATGGTAACATGTCATGTAGTTGTATCTAATAGCTTACTAAGATTTATCTCACCCTTTATTTGTTTCCCCCCCCCCAGGAAAGGAAGGATAGTGCGCAGTGAGGCTCGACATAGTTGGGAGCTTACTTCGCAGGTCGTGATTATTTTGGGGCTTGTGTCCTTTTACACTTGGTGAGGACGATGTATTGGGTTGTATAACTCCTTATTTTGGGTAGACAATCTTGTTCAGTTCTTGTTGTCACTAGACATCTTGTATAGTACTCTTGATGCCAGCTTATGTGCTAGGCATGTTTCCGCTGTGTATGTATTAAGTTTGGTTTTAAATTTTCTTGTCTAGAACTCGTGTTGTGAGCTAGTATAGCTCCTTACTCTAGAGTATATATATCATGCAGTTTGTTAAACAAATGTCATTAAGTTTCTTATTAAGTTTCTTGTTCCTCGTTAGGCACTCCCATCCAGGTTCGAGGTTCTATTAAGGGATCCCGGGACCTGGGGGCGTGTCATCATCAGCCAGCCTTTGGGTTCTATTGGATCATATGCTCAACTTATCAACTTGTTCACTAATCAGTTTTCATGCAACAGGGTGTTCGAGAAGCTGACAAGTGATCTTTACAGGGTGGTCCAGCAACCTGATGAACTACTCGAAGACTACCTGAGCAGGTTCAATAGGGAGACGGTGAACATCTCCAACCTGGATACTGTAACCGGAATTGAAGCCTTCAGGATGAGACTCAAGAAGGAGTCTCCGTACTATGATGACCTAGTCATGACGCCATGCAGAAGGCTGGATGAAATCAGAACCAGAGCATCTAGATTCATCAGGTTGGAAGAAGATAGGCTCATGCAGGATTATTAATCAATAGGTTGGAAAGGGGGCATGCTGGATGTCAACTATAAATGGTACCAGAATTCCTAGAAGTTAGAATGCAGTGCATCTCAAGTTGTATTTCATGTAAGTTATAGCTTCTCAACTTAATTCAGAAAATCAGGTATGCATTTATATTGCTTTATTTCAATTATGTTGTTTCAATTTGATTTATCTTAATCAAACATCTACTAACTTAAGCATCGGAGGGGTGTTAGCCAAGCTAACACCCAACTTTAACATGATTCTGCTTTGCAAGGAAACTCAAAGTCTCTATTCAGGTCAAGATGTTTACATGTTGATCCAAGTTTTCCAGATGTTATATGTTGATCCAAGATGTTACATGTTGATCAAAATATTCAAAGATGTCCACATGAGTCAGAATTTAAGGCCAACAGGCAAAATCAAAGTACAATTCCATCCAAGGTATAAGGTTTTACCCCTTTCAAAGGTTTAAAGGTTTTACACCTTTCTTATGTGTTTAAGGTTTCTACACCTTCGCCCGTGCGCACGATTTTCATGTTTTAGTTAAGTTGTAGGTGGGCCAATGTGTCATGTACATATTGATTACCTTCTTGCACTTAATTAAAATTATGAACTCAAGTTGAAATCACTGGTTGTAGCATTTACATGTTACCAAACGTACACGGGGTATAAAGATAAACATCTTTTCATTTTTCATCATGATTCCCAACTTGTAACATCAACATGTTACCAACCATTCATTACATCGCTACTATTCAATTGTTCCAAATTTATTCTAAGTTGTAGCATCAGCATGTTACCCTTAGAATCCTAACCGTACGACCAATCAATTATCAAAATACCAAAAAGGATCAAACAAACTGATCCTAAAACAGGAAACATTCATAAGTTTTAACCATGCTATCACAAGACATGGTTCAAACAAAATTGCAACCTAACATGTCCAAACAAACATGTTGCAAACAATCAAAAATTGTCTTTAAGACAATCACCAAAATATCATATTCTTCGTCTTTCTCTTTGTTTTTTTGCAGGATCAATTGCATCTTGGAACTTTTATCACCTACATCAACTGTTATGGAAATTTCTTGAATTTCTATGTTCACTCAATTCAAAAAATTTGGGGGCAGTTGTTTGGGGTGAAAAATCTCACAACACTATATCTACATCCTGAAATAACGACTTGAGTCTACATGTTGATATTCTAAAGTTACATCTTACATCTTGACTCTACATGTTGACATCCTGAAGTTACATCTTACATCTTGACTCTACATGTTGACATCCGGAAGTTACATCTTACATCTTGACTCTACATGTTGACATCCTGAAGTTACATCTTGACTCTACATGTTGACTCAACATGTTGACATGTTGACTTTACATGTTGACGTGACATCTTGAGTTGACGACCTGACGACCTGACATCTTGAGTGGCAGTTTTATTGTTCCTACTTTATAGGGATGTTATTAATTCACACATGGGATAAATGATTAGCACATCTACTCATGGACCAAGTCAAAGACTAAAGCTTATCATCAACAAACAAAGAGACCGCAACAAACTCCCCAAGATCTTAGGCATTGATGGATAGTTTACATTATTCTTTTAGTATAAATAGTTAACACATTCTATGTAAACACACACACTTTTTCAGTCACTCCCCGCTATAATTCTGTCACGTCCCATACTCTCTTTCTCTCAGTATTTCCCCCTCATTCATTATACCTCCACAAAAGCTTAATAAAATTCCATCATTTGAGGTTTTATGCCGGCGAACAAGTTGTTCAAGGGCTTTCCTCGTTAAATCATTTGTTCATACATCTTGAATTTCATAGTTCTTTATTCCATTGTACCCTACTTCTTTATATTTGTCCAATTGTCAAAAATTGGCCAAAACACATTAGTCTAGAAATTGCTAAGATTAGAATCGCAGACGAAAGAAAACTGAATCGAAATTCAGGGGTTCATCTGATTTGCTTGATTTAGGGTTCCTCTGATTGTGTTCATGTAAATTTTTTGAGTTAATATGTGAGTTACACTATTCAATGTTCTTTATTTGGATTCAACCTTGATTTTTAGGGGAACTATATGTCTAGTGGTGATGCTCATGTGGTAGCAGTGGTTAAAGATGGAGATGGAGGTTGAAATTGGTGCCTATTTAACGAGTATTTTTGTTGTTTTTAACAATTGTTAGTATCTTTAACAAGTGTTGGTTTTCTTCTTATGTGGAGTGCTTACTAGGATGTTATATAGGAATTTTCGTTAAGTTTTTTTTAATGTTATTAGGGTTTGCATTAGAAAACTGCATTATATGTAATAAAATGATGAAGTATAAATAGTTAATAGGTAAGTTTGTGGTATATATGTTTCATAGAATTGTAGCCTAAGTAACTGTATCTGTATGTTTCATATTTTGGTCGTTCACTCGTCATATATCTTGTAGTCATAGGTTAAACTCATGCTCCCTCCGTATTTTTATTGAACTTACACGCTCATAAAGGTAAAGTTTGACCACACATTAGGGGTGAGTAAAAAAACCGAAAAAACCAATAAAACCGAAAAAAAGGGACCGAAAAACCGGTCCAATAAGTTGTTGGTTAGGACCGGTTTCTAAAATTAGAAAACAGAAATTAGTGGTTCGGTTTAGGTTTCCAGCTTGTTAGAACCGATAAGAAACCGAACCGATAACCTAAAACTATGTCGTTTTATTCCTAACTTATTATTTGAATTAATAGTTGTAAACTTTAATTTGTAGTTTTTGGCCCAAGTAGTATGGCCCATTGGCCCAATTCATACTTCAACCAGAAAATGTGCCTTATTTGACCTTATTATTTATTATGTGCAAATTGGGCCTCATGAATGTAGCCCATTAGGGCGGCCCAACAAACCCACAACCCAACAGTCCATTCTATTGGTTTGACACCGAACCAAACCGATATCACACCGAAACTGAACAAATCGAACCATTAAGAAACCGAAGCTTAATGGTTTTGAATTACATAAACCGATAACTATTGGTTTGGCATCGGTTTTGGCCTAAAACCGAACCAAACCGACCCGTGCACACCCCTACCACATAGGGGTGTAAACGGTTTGGTTCGGTTCGGTTTGGGGGTTTTTAGAGACCAAACCGCTAGTCATCGGTTTGGAATTATTCCAAACCGAACTGAACCACCGAACTCAACCACTCAAACCAGAACTGGGTTCTTAGTTCTCACACACACAGACAAAGAAATCACACAGAAATAACACGCAGAATTCACACACAAATCTGGGTTCACTCAAATCAAACCTACAAATGAAAACTCAGGTATGGACATCAATTCAGCGATGTTGATATAGGATTGTGTGAACCAAACAACATTTCATTCTCGACAGTAACCAGATCTGGGTTTGCACACACGTACACACAGACGTGCGCACACACGAATAAAAAAAGAAAAATCAACACATCTTAACAATAGAGAGAAAGAGTGTGAGGGAGGGGAGATTTTAGGAAGGGTGTGGAAGAAGAAGGCCGGCGTTAGGGATGGATCTTGACGGCGGAGTGGTGTGAAGGAGGAGCGATGTTGCAGGTCGATCTTTGTCGGCATCGGCGCTTGAGCAGTCGTCGGGGACGGAAGAAAGGAGCGATTGACACCGGAGAAGGGGCAGTCGGCGTCAGCGATTGAGCAGTCGGGGGAGAGCGCCGCTCGTGCCTCGTTCTAAAATGAGAGAGAGACTGAGAAGTGATTATTGTTAGGGTTTAGTGTTAAGTTTATGTTTATATGTATAAATCAATGGTCCAGATAATATATTTACAAATGATCAACGGTCCACATTGCGGTTTGGACTATCGGTTCCGCGGTTCGGTTTGATATAGTTCGGTTTATGATAGTCAAACCGCAGACCGAACCAAACCACATGGTTTATGCTATTTTCCAGACTGAGCTGAACCACGGAAGTATAAAAACTGAACCAAACCACCTGGTTTGGTTCGGTTCAGTCTCAAACCGCGGTTTGAACCGAACCGCTTACACCCCTACTACCACACATTAACTATCAGTTAATCATCTTAGTAAAATTATAAACATTGTAGTTAATAAATCAATTAATTACTTTTAAATAACTATCTTTAGATTCTCATTAACATGGTCTAATTAATACTTTTACTATCTCGTTTTAAAGTTTTTAGTTAGCTAGTTTGACTTTGCACGCTTATTAAAGAATTAATGAAAAACTAATGAAAACCGAGTCAATAAATATGGAGAGTTAAAGATATAATTATTCAAAACACTAATCCAAAGAAAGTGAGTGAAAAGTAACATAGGTAATCGTAAACAAGTGGGCGAAAAGTAACTTAAGTAAGTAACATTTTTTTTGTTATTAAATGAACTTTATGATGACAAGATTGTCCAAACTATTGTTTATACTTTGCCATTTATACAATAAAGCAATTAAATACTTTAAATTGAGATTGACCAAAAACTAAACTAAAAACTTTAAACTGAGACGGAGAGGGATAACTGATATGTGGTCATGCTACACCTGTGTTTGACGAAAAGTGTTAGAAAATTACAACAATATTGAAGAACAAAAACAAAAAATACAAATTGAAAAAACAGAAACTATAAAATCTTCTTGGTTTTGTCTGAGTCGTGTGAAGACACACTTGTTGAGTTTTGAGGCAACATGCGCAGAGGAAGACGGCAATATAAAATACACAAAACCCTAAGCTCTAAGATCCATTCATGATGATTAAATTAATAGTAAGATGAATTTAGAATACTAACCGTTGTAGAGCGTTTAAATTTTTTGGATCTTCAAATCTTCAAGCTTTAGATTTGATCTCCTCGTTCTTCGCGTTCATCGGATCACGATCACAGGAACACGAACTTGAGATGCTAAAGTAAACATCCTCTATGTGTATCCACACGTGAACGAATATCTAGAACCATTCTAGATCTGGATTGCTAGACCCATTAGAAAATACACGTTTCTAATTTTCAAAGGCTATATGAATTTTGGTGTTCTTGAAATTTGATTCACAATATTGGATCAAGAATTATGTTTCTCAAATATACTAGGTTGCATTGGTTTAATGGCTGATAAAAAGATATATTTATAGTCCCTAGTCATTAACCCTAAATGAGCTAGAAGACCTAAATCCCGTCACCCAATTAAACCGCAGAGAATCTGGCCTCAGGAACTTTGGCACGGTCGTGCTCACCAAATGGCACGGCCTTACCACTTGGTCCGAGCTCGACTTGCCGCAGTTCAATAATGGCATGGTCGAGTTTGTTAATCCGCTCGGCCATGCAAATCGGCACGGTCGTGCTTTATAACTGGCACGGTCGTGCCCGCCAGGAATTCAGCTTTTGCCTTTTCTTGATTCGTCCTTTTGTGTGTGACCCCATAGGATTATATTAAGTTGGTAATGAGTCCGACCAAGGTCAAACCCATAAATCATGAGAGGACTCTAGCAAGCCATCATGAGTACCCAATTAATATAACTTAACAAAGTTCGTTCATCCTTATAAAACATATCACAATCCTTTTGTCACGCGGTATCATATTGGACATAAGTCATGGTCAACGTCAACTTATGTTGTTCAATGCTTTTTCGATCCCGAGTAGATTGGTATGAGAAAATGACATTGAACAGTTCAATTCATTTGGGTACGGCCGTACACTATCATCAATCTTACTCATCGAGAGGCCAAGCAGATATCTCTCTTGAGAAAGGGACAAATCCCATCTTGACTTATCATTCTTCCCTACATGAATCCGATTATGCCAATCGTAGCCTTTATAACCACCCGGTTAGGGGTAGTGTTTAAGTACGTCAAACATAATGTTCATCATGTGGAAGACTATGATAATCTCAGGTCTAAGGATAAATGATATAAATATTATGAGATTTAATTATGACATCTGACCACCATGACATAAATCTCATAGGTGGGTTAAGTCCAGTATTTGTTTTCCAACAAGTACCCATAAGTTTAATTTGTATCACATATACATGATCATCATATGATCATCGATTAAACTTATACTAGTCCTTCATAAGTACTAGGGGCGGGGATTTTTATAATAAACATGTAAAACATATAATAGTCCAGGGTTGTTATCTCCATAACAAATGAGAACATGATGCAACGTAAGGCCTTCTCAAGGGCCTAGGGCATAATCTCTAACAACACTCTCCTTAAGATAAATTCTCCCCCTGACCGAGTTGTGCTTGATATGTTCTTGGACGTTCACCTAGCAGTATACAACGGACAAACCAGACAATTTTGCATACTAAAATCTCCGGCGAACTGACGATATGCCTGGTTAATGTCACCACGAAATTGTAAGGAGGGCCAAGGAAAACGAGAGAAACGAAGGAGATAGAGGACTGCTGGAAGGTGTTTTCGAAAATGGCTGTTTTGGAGCTGTATTTGTGTCTGCAGGACCCGCACACATGAGTCCAGTGGTCCAAGGTAAAAATCGTCAAATTTTAGCTGAAATTTGCACCCCCCTGCACACCCAGGTGCGAGAGAGAGCTTCTAGTCTTCACAATCATAACCAATACAAATGGTTAATTGTATTTAAACTAGCTCAACCTTTTATTCTAAACAAATGTGGGACAAGTTCAATTGACTTTACCCACCAATGGTCTTAGAACATTACTAGTGGGTAACCCGTGCTCTGCACGGGTAACTAATTTTTTTTTTTTTTTTTTTTTTTGCATTTTTCTCTTTTTATATGTTTATTTAATAAAGTAGCATAACATTTTTTATAATATAAATATATTGTATATGAAAAATAATTTTTTAATTATAGTTAACTAAAATAGTAAACATCATCTTAACTAAAATCATTAATAGTAAAAATTAATCTATATAATAATATCAATAACTAATATTATTAATAATACTTATTAATATTTATAGTAACTATTATAATTAACTAATACTATTAATAATAATGTCAACCTATATAGTAACTATTATGATTAACTAATACTATTAATAGTTAAAATTAACATATATTATAACTGTTATGATTAACTAATACTATTAATAGTAATAGTTAATTTATAAAGTAACCATTATAGTTAACTTGTATAGTAACTATTATTGTTAATTATACTATTAATAGTAATAGTTATATATTATAGTAACTATTATAGTTGACTAATACTATTAATAGTAATAGTTAACTACTATAGTAACTATTATAGTTAAGTAATACTATTAATAGTAATAGTTAACTACTATAGTAACTATTATAGTTAAGTAATACTATTAATAGTAATTGTTAACTTGTTATTATGAGCTAATAGTATTAGCTAATAATGAGAATATCAAAAGTCACACACATTTAGGATAGTGATGATGTGGCTTCACACAAATGAAGCTTTAACTATGTTTGTCTATGTGTCAAAGCCATAGCCTTCCTCACCAACTTTAATATATATATATATATATAGATTTCGCTCATTTTCCCTTTTGGGATGCCCTTTTAAACAATGAGCCTTGGAAGCCTTTTTCCCTTCTTTTTCCATGTGGGATACTTACCCCTTCATTTTTGAGCATTCAATTCCTACCATCCAAGATTTAAATTGGGCACACCAATTTATTATTAGCATGTAGGAAATAATAATCTACATTAATCATTAAAATCGACAAACGATTTTTCTAAGGAAACTCGCGCAATTTCCTTCACACATTTACACATTTTTCCAACAAAAAATGCAAGTGAAAAAAATTGAGTAGTATATAAATCGTAGTAATTCGATATAATTGTTGTAACTATAATAAATGAGTTAGACTATTGCAAAACCCATTTTTTCCTAGTGATTAGGAAAAACGTATTTAAAAAAAAAAAAAAAACGTGTGGTGACATTTTTCTAAATAATCAAAACTTCACAACATCATCTGGCACTCCTCAACACACTAACTGAACCTTGTAACATAGCAACTGATCATCCCAAAACATTGTCAGTGACTATCTGTTAACATCTCATCAATAAAAAACTCCAAAGGCATGTTTGAGGGCCTAAATGGATGTCACTTTCAAATGTTCTGGCTATCAGTTTCAAAAATTCTTTTCAGCCTTAAAGGTTTTTTCAAAATGCTTACTGGGTATCAAAAACACTACAATCGACTATCAAAACACTAGAAATGACAACAAAATACACTCTCACTTGCACTAAAAAACTTCAAATTTTATAAAAAATTTTTTTTCTCACTGCGATAAACCACACATGAACTGACACAACAAAATACTTGTGTTGGCACAACCAGTTAGAGTGTAAAGTATCGCCAGTGCATTTTAAGAATGTCAGTTGCAGCTTTGAAGAGTGTCAGGAGGTTTTAATAAGTTCTGATTATTTACAAAAATGTCACTGCGCGATTTTAAAAGAAGTTACATATATTTACAAAAATGGCACCACATATTTTAAAAACACGTTTTTTTTTAGAGTTAGAAAAAAATACGTTTTCCCCAATATTTTGGCTTAATAAATGCACGTATTTTGATTATATTTCTCTAATATTTTATAGTGTTGTGAAAAAGGTAATATTGTACATGTGACTTAAGCTAATAGGATTATACAACTCAAATTATCACGAATACACTTACGAATCACTGAAAAACATTATCAGTCTTATGTATGAGATTATGATAAAAATTTGTGTAAAATGGTCTTACGTATGAGATGAATTTCATTGAGAGAGTAAATGGTTTGCCCCATATGGGCGGGACGAGGCAAACACATTTCTTCTTTCATCTCTCAAGAGACTTCTTCAAACATTATTAAGAGATAAATTTAAATAATATTTCTTTTTTACAACATGATTTGAAATATTATTACAACAAAAATATACTTTCTCTGTCTCAAAATATATATCATTTTTAAAATTATTTGTTATCTCAAAATACTTATCGTTGTAATATATCAAAGCTTTTTTGTTGTTGTATACCAATTATGAAGTTGGGATTCCGGTTGATGTGAGGCATCGCCGACTGAGATGAATTGTTGGAATGTGATAAACCCGGAGCTCTTGAGAGCGAAGGGTAAGCAAGGTCGGGGAGTGCCGACCGATCCCGTCTTCAGACGGGAAAGGAAGATAGTAGGGAGGAAGGAGGTCCCCTGTGCCTTTAGGTGGGGGGAGCCTCCGCCCCGACCGAGTAGTCTTTTATTAATGATAGTGAAATATCTCTTGCCCAAACATTTACTTGCTTAGGTAACTGGATTACTTTTGAGGTATGTAAGACTTTTTTTACATGCATTAATTGCATTTCTATGTGTAAAAAATTTTAAAACAACATATATTTTGAGATGAATAGAGTAATATTTCTTATTATTGTCACTTTCTCTTTATTTTATTTTATGAAGCAAATCTATATACTGTTACTAAACAGAAGCCGCTGACATCAGCAATGCCATGTGGCAACTTCTGGTTAAAAAATTTCCGTCCAAAACTTGTCCCTGACATCAACAATTATTAATCAAGCCTATTAATTAAGTTATATCTAATAAATTTAAAACATTTATTGTTTACATTAATTATTGTTCTTCTACAATTACTCCATCCCTATTATTTCTTTTAATTATCCACTTTATCAATTTACATACACCAATAACAATTGCACACATTATAATTAGAAAATTTTAATTTTTTAATTATTAAATTTAATCAATTTACATGCCAACACTACATTAAGAATTTATGCTTAAATTTTGAAGATAATAATTAGTAGTAGTATTTCAATTGCATTTACGGTTAGTTATTAGAATAAAATATTGATTGATTTTTTTGAAGGTATAAAAATATTGATTGTTAGAAATATATTAAGACTACTACTAATGCAAATTGCATCTTATAATTTTTTTTTTTTTTTGGAAATTGGCTTGATTACTTTTCTATTAACACATGATAATAGTTGTGGTATTGAACAAGCAACAAGAAAATCATTAAAAATGGTTTGCAAATGGAGAACTTGATATTGATGCTTGCTTTAATTTCTTAATAATCTGACTAAAATAATTTAAGAAATTGGAATTATATGATATAATAACGATTGATTGAAAAAGACACGCGATAACTAATGTTGTAGTTCTTATAATATGATAAAGATATTATTAGTAAATAACATCTTTAAATAAAAAATTAATAACAAACTTATAAAACTGTGCATTCCACGGGCGTTAATCTAGTTTATAACTAGTCTCAAACTTCTCACTCAACGCTTCTTCTCATTGAAAGCTTGTACTAAAACAATTAAAGCTGGAATAAGAATAAGTCTATCTCTCAAATAGATGTCTATGAGTTTTAGAAAAGAAAGTGTCTCAAAAAAATATCTATCTTATACTATGAGTCGTTCTTGTGAAAAACGCGTTTTACACTAGCCTTAGTGTAAAACGTGTTTTCCACATAGAAGAGTTCTTGGGCAGGCACTTTCCGATACTATAGGAGACACTTTTCAGTATTTTTACGGCAGGCACTTTTTTGGGACTTTCACAGCAGACGCTTTTTTACTTTAGAGAAGGCACTTTTTTTGGTACTTGAAAAAAAAAAAAAAAACAGGCATGTTTTAAAACTCATGCAGGCATTTTTTTACCTTAGAGAATGCATTTTTTTTGGCACTTGAAAAAAAAAAAAAAAACCCAGCAGACATGTTTTAAAACTCAAGCAGACACTTTTTACCTTAGAGAGGCACTTTTTTTGGCACTTAAAAAAAAAAAAAAAAACCCAGCAGGCATGTCAAAACATGTGCCTGCTCTAGTGTTAAAATTTGTCTGCTTTAATATTGAAAAATGCCTCATACAGTTTCGAAAAGTGCCTGGTGAGTTTTCATGAGTTCCAGTTATTCACATCAATGCCACCGCGCCTTCTCACAGCGTTCTCCGCCTTTTTAAAAATACGTTCTACACTAGCGTTAGTGTAGAACACGTTTTTCTCAAGATTTTCTGTTATACTATATATATAAATTTCATCTATAAATGTTAATTACCAATATTTTTCAATAGTTCAAATTATACATGCAAAACTTAAAAAAAAATTAAGCATTTTATCTTGGAGCTCGTCTCCTGTACACCGCCGCATGGCGTGCGGCGGGCCAGACACCTTTCCAATTTTTTTTTTTTTTTTTTTTTTTTTTTTGCAAACCCAACTTTTTTTCCTCCCAACAAAAGTAACACTTATTATAATGAAATATAACATTTTTTTTTTCAAATGTAACACTTTTTTTTTCTTCAAAATGTACCACAATTTTGCTGCAATAGACTAAAGATAACATAAAGATTGACAACTAAACTAATGTCACACTCTTTTAAAAGGAATGTAACACTCTGTTTTTCAAATGTAACATTTTTTTTTAAATATACCACAATTTTGCTGCAATAGATTAAGATAACATAAAGATTGACAAAAACTAAAACTAATGTCACACTTTTTATAAAAGAATGTAAAACTCGTTTTTTCAAATGTAACACTATTTTTTTCTTCAGAATTAACATAAGATTGACAAACTAAACTAATGTTACATTTTATAAAAAAATGAATGTAACATTTTTTTCTCAACTGTAACAGTTTATATTCTTAAATGTAACATTATATCTGAAATGTAACAATTTTTTATTGAGAAAGTAACAATTGAAATGCAAACCCGATTATATATATATATAAATTTTTACTCTTTTTTTTTAAAGAAGAAAAGTAGCATTTACTAAACAAAAATGTTACATTCATCTATATAAAAAATTATAATCATATATTCACTTTGTTACACTTCAAATATTACGTTTTTTTTAACCACAAAAACTATCAAAACATTTTTTTTTTGTAAAATTGCTGTTACATTTGACTTTAAAAGTGTTACTTTTTGAAGATGAAACTGTTACTTTTATTAGAAAAGAGTGTTACATATCAGCTGACAAAGCAGCTCAAACTTTTTGTGTGTAAAAAAATATGTTTTTTTTTTTAAAATCAAACCATATCATGACCTATGTAGTTTTATCGTCTCGTCGAGACGAACACAACGGTATTTTTTTAAAAAAAAAATCGAGATATAAATCTCAAGATATAACATTTTAAAGTTAATGGAGGTTTTTTTTTAGACTTGCCACGTGTCGCAATTTGGGAGGGTAGGAGAGGCTGAGCTGGGCGGATTGCTGGGCTGGGCGGGTTGACCCATGGTTTTGGCCCGTTACACCATGGTGCAACGGTTGTATATAAGAATTTGTCTTTATCTTGTATCGTAAAATAATTTTATAAACCAAATTGACAAAGAAAGAAAAAGTATCGATTCAATATGAGTAGTAAAGTAACTATAAAGAAGAAGATTGTAAACACCCACACTTGGCAAAAGTTTAAGTTTGTCATTAACCCAATAATCTTTTCAGTACCTCCCAAAACAAATCACAAAAAGAATACTCCTATGCATATTATTATAGTAATATAATCGCCGGCCTAATACTTCCATAGATTTTGACGGAGTTACTCATAATCATTCAAGATTGGTTTCTTTGTTGGTAGTTAAACATCCATTTCAGACTATTTACTTGATATTTTAGTAATACAAACCAAAGATATATCCAAACATACTTTAGATCAAAACAAAATATGGTCATTTATTTTACAACAAAGATATTACTCCGTCCGTCTCAAAATGATCTTCACATTTAACTATTCAAACTTTTTAAGGATATGAACACTTGCTACACTAGTTATGTTTTATTTATGCACTTTTAAGCCTAAATTGTAGAAATGAGAAGAACTTTTTGGGACAATGAAAAGTGGCAAATAAGAAGATCATTTTGGGACGGAGTGAGTATTTATTTTTCTCAATTTAATTTTGAGGAAGTCTCTTGTGAGACTGTCCCATGTATGAAACGTGTGAGAGAAAAAAGGGGCTTGGCCCGCCACGCTCATAGGAGGGCAAACTATTTACTCTCTCAACAAAACCCGTCTCATACATGAGACCTGTCTCACGCAAGTTTTTTAATTTAATTTTATCAATCCATGCACTTGGTTGAATTTTAATAAAATAAATACTCTCTTAATTTATTTTTTTTGTTTTTTTGACAGTGATACTCTCTTAATTAAAACCAACAAACATTTACATTCATTTAATGATAGAATATAAAAAGAAAAATATAGACATTTATTTAATGATAGAGTATAAAAATTCAGAAATCAAGACAAATATGTACTCGGTCCCTCCTCCATCCGCAATAGTCACATTTCTCATTTTTGCTTATCTCAAAAAATTAGTTTCATTTCGAAAAGTAAGGTTGAAAAATCAATGTATTTCTAAAACTAACTATGTAATTTAAAATATTTAAAATATTTAAAAAGTCAAATGAGACTATTTGGGATGGAATGTAATTGTTTCACCCCTGATTAATTATTAATTGAGAAAGAAGAATTAAAAAAAAATGTGTGTAGACTAAATCAATAAGATACTAACATGTGCATACATTTGTTGATAAGAAAATAAATGTTTTGACTGAGCTAAGTTGGGAAGTGACTCAAAGTAAACTGCAGTAGGTTAGATAGAATAGTAATTAGTACTACATGTTTTTGAGCTGCCAGGATAATTCAACTAATCTTCTATAACTATAAATTGTTATTCAAACTTAATTAGAGAACATTAAATTGTTATATACTTCTATCTTAATTAATTTGACAAGTAAGTGTACTATATAAAAGTCGAGTTAACGGCAAAATTATAAATTTTGCCATCGTACTTTGGGTTCACCTACTGATTTGCCACTGTACTTTATTTTCGTCAATTTCGCCACTTTACTATGAGTTTTGCCGTCATTTTCTTCCTTCATCCAAACGAGTGTTAGAAACATAACAAAAATGTTAAAATTTTAACTAATTGTTATAACCATAATGAAAATGTTAAAATTTTGACAAAGATATTGAAAATATTAATATTTTTAAATTAAAATTAAATAAATTTATTATATACATAATTTTTTAAATTTATTATTTTTAATATCATTTTGAAAGATTAATATTATTTTTTGAAAAACATATTCTGAAATTGTTTGTCAAAGGCTACTGAGAACAAATGTTACCTCAAGTGTTAGGTAACACCCCAGATAACACACACGGACAGGAAATACACACACGAGTAAAAAGATTTGTAAAAGAGTTTTGCAGCGGACAAAACCACAAGAATTATTTTTCTCAAGTTATATAAATATAACTTGAGATGCATAGATGGCGAAAACTTTATAATCAATATGAGTACCAATTACAAAGTAAAAAGGTTCCCTATATCTAAAACCATATATGTTCTATGGAACCAAAATAGAGATAAAGTACAATGATCCTATCCTATCCAAAACACACTCAAACCAAAGTATTTGAGTGTTAAAAGAGTGTATGGGAGAAAGGACCTAATGAGCCAAGAAGTACTTTGCTCTTTGTGCTATGAATGTGTGTATATTTGGCTTGGTTACAAAGTGTTCATCCTAGCACTAATTATAGCCATCAAAGACTTGAGGGCTGCTAAAATAAACAGCCTTGGGATGTTGTTGGCGAGTGGAGAGAGTGGAGATCATGAGCCAAACTTCCTCTCCACAAATCATGCAAGACTTGGTCCTCCTTCCTCTTTTTTCTCAACCGAATCCTTTGTGCCCAAGTCTAAGCTTCACCTTGTTGTACTCCATGCTTCCAATGCCTTGTACTCTTCTATTTGATCAGCAACAAATCCTTGGACTTTGTCTTCTCACATTTTCCATATTTAACACATGTTAAATATGTTTGTAACTCCTCCAATTTTTGGCATTTATGCATAATTCTCTATTAATTTCTTCTCCATGTATTTAGCTCTTAAATCCACTTTATTATAACCTGAAATATGGACCAACTACACAGATATCTAGACAATAATATTAGGACATTAGTCTAAAATTAATATTAGAAAGAAATGTCAAACTACAATATAATTTCAGTCAGGCAACACTTGACTGTCAGTGGCAACATCTGAGGTAACACCTCTGTTTGCACTAACAATCTCCCCCTTAGTTTGAGATTTCTTTCCAACCTTCCTAAGTGATGGTACCTATAAAAAAAGTTAGCCATATAACAGAATTTCAGAGCAAACTCCTAGTCTAACTCCCCTTTAATCTAGGAGTTAACCAAAGATTTAAAACAAACTAATCAAAATCAAAGAATATTTAAATGCCTTCAACTAGTAGTTAAAAACAAAATATAAATCCAAGTTTAAAAACCATAAAACCAACAAAATAATATCCAAAGATAATCACCAAAATAACCACCAAAGTATTAGTTCTAAACTTAAAGAAACAAAATACGAATTGTTTAAAAAACAATCAAAACACCACAAAAGAAATTGTTTTGAAACCAAACACCAAGAAAAACATTGCCCATGATTGTGGCAACATCAACTTTCAAGCAAGGTTACTCTTCTTCTTCTTCATCATCCTCGTCTTATTGTTATCCATCATCATCATTTGTACCAGCATCTGTAGCAACATCCCGGGCAGCACGAGCAGTCCCAGCATCAACATCTGTAGCAGCACTTGTACCAGCACTAGTACCAGCACCATCTTCCCCAGGTTGGGAAGAAATCAAGTTAATGAAGTTGATGGTGTCGTCTTTAATCTTGTTCCAATCATAGAGAACCTTCAGCATACTTGCTACTTGTTTGTTGAGGAACGCAACCACGGTGGTCTTTGGAATTGTCGGAGAAGAATTCCCCAAGAGATGAAACACGCTGGCTATAACATTTTCAGCATCAGTACCTGCAAAGATACTTGGAGAACTAGGAGTAACAGTTGTACTGACTGAAGCAACACTCTTCCCACCACCCCTGACTGGAACGGAAGTACTTGACCCAACGTCTTTTGACTTGTCCCATGGCAAGTCTCCAGTATATCTCACACCACCTTGCCCTTGTTTAGTCAAAAGACTATCCACTTTATAATAGTCAAGCTCATGTGTGTAGACGTCCGAATCCATTATGGGAAATTTTTGAGCCATTGTCACGCCCCGGAAAATTCAAAAATCCATAATCATAAAATTTACTTAATATACATTTCCGAAATGCAAACTACCAAACCGGCCACGTGAATTCGACTATAAAACCAAAACCATCACACGACACCTCAACGAGATTATAACTCGGAGACTAAATACATTGCGGAAGCAAGAACACTTATAATAATATAATACCCAAAAGATAATAATAGTTACATAACACTAAACGACCACAAATCCCGCTACAATGATACATAAGAACTCCGAAGATCAACTACCCCAAAGAAAGTCAACATGCTCAGAAGATTTCCCGCTACAACGGACTTCATAACGCTACCACTTGATTCCCTGGGGGGGGTTAAGGAAAACAACAAAGATAAAAAGAAACGGGGTGAGATAAAATCTCAGTAAATTACTAATGCAGCTACATGGCATAATATCATGCAAATCAACGGTATAACTAAACAAGTAAATCACGTAACAACAAATGAGAAAGCTCCCTATCTCCAACTGTCCCATACCAGTTGGAAATAACGACTAACTCACCAAGCAGCACATAAGACTGAAATAAACACGTTACAAAGGATACTGAGCCAAGGTTTCACCAAACCAATAGAACAATCACTGCGCAGCTTCAACCAATCAACCAATCAAACCATCTTCATAGCAGAATAATAGATGAAGAGAAAACCCCGGTCAGAACCGACCATTCAATCAATCAATCAATCTTCGTAGTAGCATAAACAGCTGAAGATCACAACTCCGGTACCGGAACCATAACAATGTAACATGTCACAAAGGACGGGGAAAATGACACAAAGTCATAACCCAAAAAGTTAGCTAGACTACTTCCGAAGGAAGCTAGCTCATCCCAACCAAGGCCAATCTGAAAGAGGAAAATAAGGGCAAAACAATGGATCACATTATAATGGACTCGGCTCGTTGCCATTATAATCTTCCCCATCGCCCGACACAACCACAAATGCCAGCTGGACTTTAAACAAGCACATAGTAATAAATACTCGCTTGAAACAACAACGGGGGCAATGATTCCAAAGTAGGGAACCAAGCCAAGCTCATCACAAAAGATGCAAACGGTTACTCATGAAGAGATCAACAATAACGAATACAAGAAGTTTCTCATAAAAGAGTCCAACACGATAAACAGGGTTGCTCATAGAGAGCCCAACAACATTGATCATTAAAACATGATGATTCCATAATAAGGAATCATACCAAACACACCCTAAAGATAATACTCACGAGTTACTCATAAAGAGCACAACCCAAACGGTCGCTCACAAATAGTATAATGACTATTACCAAGATGAACCTAAACGTCTACTCGTAAAGAGTACTATGACCAAGAACTCAACCCTCCCTTTACACTTGGAATTCCAAATAGGAAATCCAAACAAATACACCTTAAGGCAAATCAAAACCGCAGGTACCCAATCACCGTATCACTCTTTACATTCGTTCATAAACGAACCAATTCTTAACACTCCAAACGAACCCAAAAGTTTACACCTATTCATACATGATCACAAACGGACCAAACCCAACACTTTGGTATTCCCTAATAACCCTCTAGGTACTATAAGATATCACCTAAAACCTAAACCAAGTTTTATCCTAAAATCAATTCGATTGGAATAACCATGAACACGTCACCAGATGCCCAAGCATTTTCCAACAATACTTAGACCAATTCCATAACACAATTGTTCACAACGGAACCATTTCAAACACTAGAGTAACCCACAATGTCTACTTAACATAACTAGAGTGGCACCCAAAGTCTACACAAAGAATACAATCCAAACCTAAACCAAACAAGAGATGATTCCTGGAAACAGCAGGCGGGCGGGCGCCTAAAAGGAGGCGGGCGGGCGCTCATTTAGCCAGGGGGTTGGCCGAAGGAAAATGGTCAGGTGGGCGGGCGCTCTACCGACACCAGGCGGGCGCTCGGTTGAGGATCTGGGCACACTGCAGCTGGGTTTGTGAAGAAACCTTACCAATTCATAATCCCACAAAACCAATACCTCTACTAGCATGCCAAAATACCCCAAACGACTTATGAGCTTATAAGGGACCTAAATAACAACATCTAACAACTCCAATCAAGATTTCAATCCCCACATTTGATTTATCACAAAACTCACCCAAAATAACAATAAATTCCAAATAATTTCTAAAATTCCACAAACCATCAAATAACAATTCCAAAGCATCATAGATCATCATACAAAATGGAGATGAACAATCTTAGCATAAAAAAGGGGGAAAGCAACTTACTTGGAATTTATCAAAGATGATGGAATTCGAATTTTCTTAGCTCTACACGATCCTAGCGACGATCTAAACATTTTTCATAAAATGAGCAATAAGAAATAATGAATAGAAGATGATCAAAA
This sequence comes from Campanula takesimana, assembly GCA_026119855.1. NCBI lineage: Eukaryota > Viridiplantae > Streptophyta > Magnoliopsida > Asterales > Campanulaceae > Campanula > Campanula takesimana. The sequence continues at coordinate 98,630 of JAOWBW010000951.1, forward strand.
TGAGGAGAGAGGGAGGAGTTCTTACCTTGGCAACAATGGAAGAGAGAGGGAGTAATTTCACTATGTGTGTATGTGTTTGGTGATTGAGTGAGGAGGGAGGAGGAGGATGATTATTAAATCAAAATGTTACACCTAGGCCCTTCTACTACTACCAAGAACAATTAAACCCATACTCCCCACCATTAACTTAGACTTACTAACTCTACACTAGCACAAATGATCAATTAAAATGCTAGGCATAAAGTATTATGAAACACAAAATGCACACATAATTAAATAAATAAATAAATAAATATTTATTACTAAGAAATTAGATACGGGTTTTCGGGTCGTTACAGCCATAACCACTTGGAAGATCAATGAAGGATAGGGCAAAACGGTTAACTTTTTCTTTTTACCCCAAGTTGCCAAGTGCTTAAAAATCAATCTCCCAATGTTCACTCTTCGGTTTGTTCCCAATTTATGCAATACCCTAGCTTGTTCTAAGGTAACATATTGTTCATTTTTAGTGGGAAGCCAGTTAAAAATGCATAACTTGTGCAGAACCGAGAATAGTGAAGTGAGGTGTGAGGCAAGAAAGTGATCATCCTTCTTTGTAGGCCAACTACCAACAACATTGTTTGGGAGAATCTTAGAAATCATATCCCTATCGGCTAAAACCTCGTCATCGTCACAATTTGACATTCCTAGCACATTGTTGATCAAAGTCGGGTTTATCTTGAAGATCTTACTTCTAAGAAAAAATTTGCCAAATTGTTTGGAATGCTCATTGTCAAGATTTAGATGAAGATTAGCATAGAAATTTCGAACTATAGCATCTACATAGTTCGAAGGGTAGACATTGGCATTCAAAAAATTTCTATCTTTCAAAAATTGATAAACACCATGCTTTTTGAGATTTGCTTCATCAATTTACTTTTCTCAATGCATTTTCAGAGTAGAAAGATCCAACCATTTTTCCATGTTAGCCCGTTTATAAAACTCTAAAGTAAGAAAGGGTTTTGGAAAGGCTTCATCATCATTATCGAAGCCTCTTTCCAGAAAATCATCAGAAGTCTCAAACAATTCAGAAGAAGTAATAGGGGCTCTAGGGGGCTTAGAAGAACGGGATGTTACCTTAGATGTTGTCTGTTTTTCGGTAGCACCCGAGGAAACACTCTGTTTTCCCTTTGCTTTAATCGCACGCTTCTGGACTGCTGCAAGGGGTTCATCTTCCTTATCCACCCAAGTATCCAAACTCTCCACTAATTGTGCTTGCTCAGTAGTTGCAACGACATAATTCTGGTCCAAATTGTGATCGGAGGAGAGACCGAGAGATTCTTCTTCTTCATCTGAGACATGCACTGGATCATCGGAGGTATTTGATGGAACCTTTGACCTGGACTTTGCACTGAGTCGGCTTGAAGTGCGCTTCCTAGCAGGTGGAGCAGCAGCCGACTTGGTTGATGTAGAAGGGGATTTTCTCTTTGGCTTCTTTGCGGAGGAATCAGGCGGTGGAGAAGCAATCACCAAGGGCTGAGGATGAGCCGAGGTAGCAACTTATGATGGCTCATCGATAGACATTGCCATTTAAGTGGAAATTTGGGAAATCAAAGGCAAGATGTCCATTGGCGAAGTAACACGAGAGGCAGCACCTGGAGACTCTTCTAATGGTGCGGGTTGGTTAGGGTTTTGAGAGGGTTTTGACATTGTTAATTTTTGAGGGAGAAATTGGAGAATTTTGGAGTAGGGTTTTGAGATGGTGTGAGGTTACTGAGAGAGAGAAGAAGGCGATAAAGAGAGGGAGTATATATGGTACGTGTGTGTGAGAGAAAGAGAGAGTAAATAGGAGTAGATATTTAGGAGTTTAGGAATGTGATTAGAATTAAAATTGAATTAGACTTAACTCTTATCATCTAATCAACTAAGATCCTATTTTTTCTCACATTTAAAACTAACCTAATTAAACTCCCCCTATTTACAAGCACACAAAATACCAAACTCCCTAAACACCCGATTTTTTTTAAATAAAACGAAGAAAAAAAATAAAAATGAACAGTAAATAAAAATGGATGGTAAGATAAGGAGGCAACGATCTCCAAAAAAAATTTGAAGACAAAGTCCTAATTTTTAGGGAAATTGTTACAACCATATTTTACCACACAAAAAAAAATAAAAATTGTTTGAGACTTTTTCAAAATTGTAAACTCTTTTAATAATAAAAAGACTTTTAAACTTTGAAATTTAATAAACAAATTCGAAAATAAAAGAATAAAATAAAAAAACTAATGTAGCACACACTAATGTGTTAATGGAAACGATGGTAACACTTAAGATATCATTCGTGATAAACATCCCTTGATAAATTTAAAACAAGACATTTTAAGGCAAGCCTCATTTTTAAAAACACTTGAGGCAGAGATATGCTTCTTTAATAAGCAATTGAGGCTTAACAAGCTTTTTCTTAATTTTCAGGTATTTCAAACATAACAAGCTTGTTCTTTAATTTAAGCAATTTTTTAAACATTTTAACACTTCTTTATCTACAAGGAATCATCGTAGTAGCGAGCTCCGTGCCCCGAGTCCTTATAAAGTGTAAATATGCTTATGTGATTTGTACCTTTCAAGTAGGATACACTGTAGCCGTGAACTCCATGTTCCTAATACTTAGTACGAAATCACTTGATAACATTTCCCTTTGGCAAGAGTGCATCGTCGCAGCGAACGCCGTGCCCCGAGCTACTAAGGAAATATTATCTGAGCTTTTTAGCCTTTATGCCTCTGATTTTATAAAAAAGTTAACGATTTTGTCACTTTTGAGTACAAAGGGAATTTTATCAAAGATGTACTTTGAGTGTTATCCTACCATAACAAAAAGGTCAGTATGTGCCACCGTTGACAGACTGAAAGGACAATCCATCAACAGATTAAGACAGAAAGATAAAAACATTTTTTTTTAAATAAAAACAAACACAAATATACAAGTGTTATCTCAGGTGCTGTCAGCACTCGAGGTAACACAACAAAACAAAGGATTTTTAGAGAATGCAAAGACCAAGAGAGTTCTTCAAATTAGAAAATCTCTCATGGTCTAAGGCTTTTGTAAAAATGTCAGCCAATTGATACTTGGTATCAACATGCTCTATAATAATTAAGCCATTTCAACCATATCTCGTAAAAAATGATGACGAATATCTATGTGTTTGGTGCGGGAGTGTTGGACAGGGTTCTTGGAAATATTAATAGCACTCAAACTATCACAGTACATGGTCATAATTTTACTCTCAAACCCATAATCATCTAACATATGTTTTAGCCATATTAATTGAGTACAACAACTCCCCGCTGCAACATATTCAGATTCTGCAGTAGAGAGAGACACACAATTTTGTTTATGACTATACCATGATACTAAATTATTACTCAAGTAAAAACACCCCCCACTAGTACTTTTTCGGTCATCTATATCCCCTGCCCAATCCGAATCACTAAGGCCTACCAAATTAGTATTAGTATCTTTACTATACCAAATTCCTAATTCACTTGTCCCAGACACATATTTAATTATCTTTTTAACGGAATTAAGATGGGAGACTTTTGGGTCGGATTGGTATCGAGCACACACGCATACACTGAACATTATATCGGGACGACTAGAAGTGAGGTAAAGGAGGCTACCTATCATGGAACGGTATTGGGTAGGATCAACCGCTTCTCCCCCTTGATTCTTGCCAAGTTTGAGTGTAGTACCCATAGGAATCGTAGAGCTCTTTGACCCCTCCAAACCGAACTTCTTCATCAAGTTTCTTGCATATTTGCTTTGTGAGAAAAAAATTCCATCACTTGTTTTACCTGCAAGCCTAGGAAGAAACTTAGTTCACCCATCATGCTCATTTCAAATGTTTATGTCATAGCCTCTACAAAATCATTTAAACAAGTTTTTGAAGTAGAGCCATAGACTATGTCATCAACATAGATTTGAACAACGACGAGTTCCTTTCCATGTTTTAAAATAAATAAGGTCCTATCCGCCTCTCCTCGAGTAAATCCATATTCAAGAAGGAAACTAGTTAAACGACCATACCATGCACGTGGAGCTTGTTTTAGGCCGTATAAGGCTTTATCAAGTCTATATACATAGTTTGGTCGAGATGGATCTTCAAAGCCTTTTGGTTGTTCAACAAAAACCTATTCATGTAAGTATCTATTTAAAAATGCTGCTTTAACATCCATTTGATACAAAGTGATTTTAAGATAGCAAGTTATGGCTAAGAGAAGTCTTATCGACTCAATTCTAGCCACGGGTGCAAAGGTTTCGTCAAAGTCGACACCTTCCACCTGTGTATAGCCTTGGGCCACAAGACGAGCTTTGTTTCGAACAATATTACCTTCTTCATCCGTTTTGTTTTTAAAAATCCATTTTGTTCCAATAACATTAGTATTAGTGGGACGTGGTACTAAAAACCAAACATTATTTCGGGTAAATTGATCAAGCTCTTCTTGCATAGCTTGAATCCAAAAATTGTCTTTTAAAGCTTCAATCACATTTTTAGGTTCTATAGACGACACAAAACAAGAATGTCTTACCTTGGTGTATGTGGTTGACATGCACACATAATTTACCATTTCGCGATAATTCACGGGTTCTTTGTTTCTTGTTCGGATTCCTTCATTTAATTCCCCAATTACCTGAGTTGTAGGATGATTCCTACGGATTCTGGGTGGAGGATCCCTTCGTGTGTCATCATGGACCTCTGCATCGATTTCGGATAGTTCACTGGACTCAGGTGTTGCTTGAGGTGATGTCTCATCTGTGATAACATTCTGCTCAGCATCTGTGTTCGCATCTGTAACGTCACTTCCATTTTGTGTGACATCTTCTAACAACACAAGAGGAGACTCTTGAGCACCTTCACCTGAAATACTAAAGAGATCATCAAAAACAATGTTAACAGATTCTTGGATGGTTTTTAGTCTAAGATTGTAGACCCTATATGCACAACTATTTGTTGCATATCCAAGAAATATTGCCCTATCACTTTTAGAGTCAAGCTTTGATAAGTAATCCAGGTCGTTCAAAATGTAACACACGCACCCAAAGATATGAAAATAATGAACTTTTGGCTTCTTGCCATTCAAAATCTCATAAGGTGTCATAGTAGTTCCGGGTCTTAGAAAAACTCTATTGATTGTGTGGCAAGCTGTGTTAAGTGCCTCAGCCCAAAACTTTTTAGAAATCCTTTTTGAAAACAACATCACACAAGTCATTTCAAGTAAAGTACGATTTTTCCTTTCGGCCACCCCATTTTGTTGAGGCATTTTAGGAGCCGAAAACTCGTGATGTATTCCTTTTCTTTCACAAAAAGTAGAGAATAAAACATTGTCAAATTCTCTTCCATGATCAGATTTGATTCTAAAAATAGAGGCACAAACATGTTTTTGATTTTGGAGTGTAAAAGTTTAAACTTTTCAAAAGTTTCCAATTTTTCTTTCAAAAAATAAACCCAAGTAAATCTCGAAAAATCATCAACTATAACAAAAGAATATTTCTTTCCTCCAAAACTCTATACCTCAACTGGACCCATTAAATCCATATGTAAAAGTTGAAAACAATGTGTTGTTCCAGAGTGTTGCTCAGGATGCTGGGCAACACTATGGGCAGCACGAGTTTGTTTACCCTTTAGACAATCTTCACATATGATGGAATTTTTAAGATCCAATTTAGGAATACTCTTAACAGCATCTAACTTAACAATCTTATCAATATTCCTGAAATGAACATGTCCCAATTTTTGATGCCATAAGTTTCTGACATCAATCTTTGCGGTATTGCACACAACATTATCTTCCACACGATAACAATTATCACTTGATCTAGTTCCTGTCATAACACAATTGTTAGTACCATAAAAAACTTCACAAGTGTCCTTGTTAAATTTTACCTCTAAATTGTCATCACAAAGTTGGCTAATACTAATTAAATTAGCTATTAGACCCTCTACATGTAAGACATTTTTTAAGGCAGGAAAACCAGTCACATTTAGTGTCCCTTTTCCTATTATATTACTTTTGCTTCGACCACCATAAGTTACACTACCACCTTGAATAGATTCATAGTCCTTTAAAAACATTTTTGTTCCCACCATATGACGTGAACATCCACTATCGAAATACCATGATCCTTCAACATTTGTTTTTAAGGCAGTGTAAACAACATCACATCTCAGATTGGCTTTAGGTTTCCATGAATTCTTTTTTGTGTTTTTGACTTTCTGACAAGGAGTGTTATCTGGAGTGTTAGGTAACACTTCAAGTAACACATAGGGACTGGACTCTTTCTTTGAAAGCTTGTCGCATTTCTTTTTAAAATGTCCAGAAGTGTGACAATATTGACACACTTTCCCTTTGTCAGAAACATCACTTGAGAAAGAATTTTGATCGAAATCATGATCTTTCACAAAACATATATTATGTTCATCACAAGACAAAGAAGAACTAATTATATCTAATGATTCTTGGAAACCAATACCTTCTTTGAGAGGCTTACTCAAATTAAGAATCTCATCCAGTTTGGATGATCCGGTGTTGAGTTTCTTTAAGGTGGTTTCGGCTAAAGTCAATTTGGCCTTCACTTTCTCTAGCTCGGCATCTCTCTTGGATGCTTGAACTTCCAAACGAGTCAAGTAGGCCTTGAGTTCATCGTTCATCTTGGTTAAAGTTGTAACCTTTTTGTTCTCTTTCTTCCATTCCTTGAGCAAATCCTCACAAAGGGTCTTTAAACCAGAAATGAGTTCATCTTTGCTCAGCTCATCCTCTTGTGAACTTCCTGCATCAATGTTAGTGGAAACCATGAAACAAACATCGTTAGTTAAACTGAAATTGTTATACCTGACTGGTGTCATCTCAGATGTTATCTCGGTGTGTATAAAATCTGTGATAACATGTTCAGTCTTCGAGTCACTTAGTGTGACAAACATGTTTGTTTGATCAGGTTCTACCCCCTGGACTGGTACCTCATCTTCATTGTCACTCAGGGAAACCCATAGGTTCTTTCCCTTTTTCTTTAGTGTGTTGGCACACTCGTTTGCATAGTGACCCCATCCCGAACAAGCATGGCATTGAATTGAATCAATGTATTTGGGATAAGATCTTGATTGATCTGAGGATGCCCTACGCATTGGAGCTGACTTTTGAGTAGATGGGAACGTCCTTCTTGGCATCGAATCATACACCTTGGTTTGTTGCTCCTTTGCTTTTACCTGCATCTTTTCATTGTTAAACTTTTTAACCATAGCATTATATTTTCTAGCAAGTAAAGCAACACTGGCATTTTCATCCAATTCTTCAAAAATTTCATCTTCATCTTTTGAAAAATCCGAGGATTGCACTTTCAAAGCAATATTTTTCCTCTTAGAAGCTTCACTTTGTTCAAGGAGATTTGACTCAATTTTTTTTTTAAAATACTCATTAAAGAATTGATGTCCATAGTAGAAAGATTGTGAGCTTCTTCAATAGATGAAACTTTCATATTGAACCTCTCGGGGAGAGTTCGAATAGCTTTTGAAACAAGTTGTTTGTTGGTAAAAGGTTCACCCAAAAATTGACACTCATTTGCAATATCAAACAATTTTTTCAAAATATGATGAAATAGTTTCATTTTCACTCATCCTTAACCTTTCAAATTTTCCAGTAAGAGTTCTAAGCTTATTATCACGCACACTACTATCACCTTCACAAAACCTTTGTAAAGTGTCCCATGCCTCCTGAGCAGTGGAACTATTTTGAATAAGTTTGAAAATATGCATATCAACCCACTCAAAAATAGCATTAAGTGCTTTTTCATTGAAATTAGCTAGATTAATCTCTTCATTAGTCCACTCAGATTCAGGTTTGACTTGAATGTCACCATCTTCATCTGGGTGTAACAAAGGAAGAGAGTAACCATTTGTTACAGATCTCCAAGCCCGAAGATCAATTGATTTAATATGCGAGCGTAGGCGGATCTTCCAATAAGCATAATTCGAGCCATCTAAAACAGGAAGACGTTTCTGATTGGGATTAGCAGGATCGAAAGCCATGACAAAGGACCGAACCACTTAGTATCGTCAAGTGACCGGGCTCTGGTGCCAATTGAAATTGTTTGTCAAAGGCTACTGAGAACAAGTGTTACCTCAAGTGTTAGGTAACACCCCAGATAACACACACGGACAGGAAATACACACACGAGTAAAAAGATTTGTAAAAGAGTTTTGCAGCGGATAAAAGCACAAGAATTATTTTTCTCAAGTTATATAAATATAACTTGAGATGCCTAGATGGCGAAAACTTTATAATCAATATGAGTACCAATTACAAAGTAAAAAGGTTCCCTATGTCTAAAACCATATATGTTCTATGGAACCAAAATAGAGACAAAGTACAATGATCCTATCCTATTCAAAACACACTCAAACCAAAGTATTTGAGTGTTAAAAGAGTGTATGGGAGAAAGGACCTAATGAGCCAAGAAGTACTTTGCTCTTTGTGCTATGAATGTGTGTATATTTGGCTTGGTTACAAAGTGTTCATCCTAGCACTATTTATAGCCATCAAAGACTTGAGGGCAGCTAAATAAACAGCCTTGGGCTGTTGTTGGCGAGTGGAGAGAGTGGAGATCATGAGCCAAACTTCCTCTCCACAAATCATGGAAGACTTGGTCCTCCTTACTCTTTTATCTCAACCGAATCCTTTGTGCCCAAGTCTAAGCTTCACCTTGTTGTACTCCATGCTTCCAATGCCTTGTACTCTTCCATTTGAGCAGCAACAAATCCTTGGACTTGGTCTTCTCACATTTTCCATATTTAACACATGTTAAATATGTTTGTAACTCCTCCAATTTTCGGCATTTATGCATAATTCTCTATTAATTTCTTCTCCATGTATTTAGCTCTTAAATCCACTTTATTATAACCTGAAATATGGACCAACTACACAGACATCTAGACAATAATATTAGGACATTAGTCTAAAATTAATATTAGAAAAAAATGTCAAACTACAATATAATTTCCGTCAGGCAACACTTGACTGTCAGTGGCAACATCTGATGTAACACCTCTGTTTGCACTAACATATTCATTATAAAATATTTTTAAAATAATTATTTTAAATATTATTATGATGATATTGAATTTAAATAATATTTTAATTTCATGTAAAATATTATTTTCTTCAAGTTAAAAAATCGGGACCACCCCCTTCCAGGGTATTTGAACTTTAAGGACCAATCGTATAAATTGATTTTTTTTTATTTTGTTGCTATCTACACCCAAGAATTTATTTTGAAAAAAAAAATAAGCATTGGAGTTATTTTTTTAATAATAATATTAAAAATATTATATATAAATATTATTAAAAAATCTTAACTTTCAAAAATGTTTTAAAAATAATTATTTTACCAAATAATTTTAAAATATTTTTTTAAACATTTCTAATATTTTTTTAAAACATTTTCAATGTCACTTTGAAATTTTAATACTTTCAAGAGACGGTTGTAACATTTTGTTAAAATTTTAACATTATGGTTAAGTTTTTAACATTAGTTTGGGTGAAGGAAGAAAATGATGCAAAACTTATAGTACAGTGGCAAAATTGATGAAAATAAAGTACAGTGGCAAATCTGTAGGTGAACCCAAAGTATGATGGCAAATTTTATAGTTTTGCCTCGAGTTAACTAATATATCTATCTATAACTATATACTAAAACAAAAGCCACTTACGTCATTATTGACACATGGCGGCTTCTGGTTAAAAAAATTACATCCAAAACCTCTTGCTGACATCATCAACTATTAATTAAGCCTATTAAATAAATTATATCTAATTAATTAAAAATATTTATTGTCTGCATTAATTATTGTCCTTCTACAATTACTCTCTCCTCATATCTCTTTTAATTATTCATTTTAATTAATTTACATACACAAAAAATTGCACACATTATAATTAGAGATTTTTAAATATTTTAATTATTAATTGTAATCAATTTACATACCAACACTACATTAAAAAATCTGTTTAATGTTGATGATAATAATTAGTATTAGTATTTCAATTGCATTTATGGTTACTTATTAGAATAAAAATATTGATTGTTTGAAAGATATATAAAGACTACTACTATTAGAAAAACTAAGTGTATGAGTGCACGACAATAATGCAAAGTATCTTGCATCTTATAGTTTTTAAGATGTTTTTTTTGGCTTAATTACTTTTCCAAGAACACATGATAATAGTTGTCGTATTGAACAAGCAACAAAATGATCGTTAAAAATAGTTTGGAAATGGAGAATTTGATATTGATGCTTGCTTTGACTTCTTAATAATCTGATTGAAATAATTTAAGAGATTGAAATAACATGATATAATTACGATTGATTAAAAAAGACATGCGATAACAAATATTGTAGTTCTTATAAAACGATAAAGATATCATTAATAAATAACATGTTATTGCCCCCAAATGAGTGGCCCAGTTGTAAAGCCAAGTCTCACCTTCTGTGAGCGCTAGAGTTCGATCCCTCTCATCGCCTCTTTAGGGAGTGAGAGTCAATCTTATGAAAAATCTGTTTTACACTAAAAAATTGTGTAAAACCTGTTTTACATCAAAAGATTATGTTATACATTAAAGGATGAAAACAAGTTTTACACTAAAGCGAGTGTAAAACAAGTTTTTCTCAAGATTTTCACATGGAGTAGACATCGTCAAAAAATAAAAATAAAATAGCATGTTATTGAAATAAAAATTTAATAACAAAGTTGTAAAACCGTGCATCGCACGGGGTTAATCTAGTACTATGAGATAATGGAAACTTTTTTAAGTGAATTAAGCAAGTACAGTATCTTGCTTCCTGGCTCGGAATTGTAAAAATTAAAAGAAAAACCAAAACAGAAAAGGTTAACTCGTGCTTAAATAGAAAGAGGTGGTCTCCCATGTGAACAAGGGGATCCGTCTCATGCATGAGACGGGTCGCCCCATGATCCATGGCCGAACCCGCCACGTGGCAACCCACCATTGGCCGAAAAAAAAAAAAATTTTTTTTTTTTTTTTTTTTTTTGAGTTTTTATATTTTTTTTTTCGGCTTTTCAGTGGTTTAGCAAAAAATAATAGTTACCATCTCTTAAAGTAACATTGTTCATAAGTAAACGTAATACTTGTTTTAAAAAACAAAAGCTCGTTTTTACCCATTTGAAAAGTAATAACTTATGTATATGAATGTAATAGTAAGTTTATACAAGTAAATGTAACACTTTGATTGACGAAATTGTAACAGATTTCTATAGATAATGTAATACTTTTACATGTATCATGATAAATTTGACCCATTGTAACTTATTGTTTGAAAACAAATAGATATCTATACATATATATTACAATTATTTACAAATACTATTACATATAAATAACACGTTTGTTACATTTTAGTTATAATAAGTATTACTTTTGGCAAACGAAGAAAACATAGGAATAACACTATTACTTTAAGAGATGGTAACTATTACTTTTCACAAACCGAAAAAAAAACCAAAAATAAAAATATAAAAATTTAAAAAAAAAGCAAATAAAAAAAAAAAAAAAAAAAAAAATTTTTTTTTTTTTTTTTGGGGCCAATGAGGGGCTGCCACGTGGCAGGGTCCCCCTATGGGTCCTGGAGCAGGTTGTGGGTCGGGTAATGGTCAAAAAAATGACCCGTCTCACCCATGAGACGGGTTGGAGTGTTCTCACACAAGTTTTTGTCAAATAGAAAACCGGCTATTCTATCACAGCGTTGTCCCTTACCAATGTAGTTCAACAAGAAAAGCATGTTGTTCTAATTTAATTTAAGGACAATTTTTGGGGTATAAAAAAATTAAAAAGAATTTGATACAAAATAAGGTGTCAATATTTTATTGGTTGCATTGATTGTGGACTCACCATACTCTAATTAAAAGCACCAACATAATTATGACACAATATTTTATAGACTATGTTTTGTGACATCTTTTTGTGCCTTTATATTTACCCATAATTTAGAAAAATCATGAATTGTTCTAGCTTAACTAAACTAAAAAGTGTCTATATTAACTAAATTATTACTCCCTCTTCCGGTTTAAGGTTCTTATTTTGACTTTACACGCTTATTACGAAACCAAGACAAATTTGAGTCAACAATAGTAATGTGTGAAGGATATAATTGTCCATTCATAAAGCAAGTGAGTGAAAAGTAGATGGGTGAGGGTGAGTAGACATGGCCACTTCAAACCGGAAACCGGCTAACCGCCGGTTTTTAACTGGTCAAAACCGGAAAACCGGTTAACCGGCAACCGAATCACCCGTCAACCGTATTTAGCCGGTCCGGTTTCGGTTAGGGAATCTGAAAAACCGCCAACCGCCGGTTATTAACCGCTTAGTAACCGTGAACCAACCGGCGGTTTAACAGGTTAACGGCTACTTTTCAACTTTTTGCACCGCCCCCCCCCCCCACTTCCTCAGGTCTGACACTGACCAAAAACGACTAGTTTTCAAACTAGCCGTTAGTTCAGTTAACTGGGCGGCCATAAATAAAAATTAAAAAAAAATTATCAAAAATTGTTTACATATAAATACCCCCTCCCTCCTAGCATTTTAGTTCCACACCTTCTCTATACTCTTTCTCACTCTACTAATTCCTAAGTCTCTCACTCTCTCTCATATTTCCAGTTAGTTTGCAGAATTTTAGTCAGTTTTCTAACGATTTCCAGTTAGTTTTTTAACGATATCACTTTTCTAATTTATTCCGAAAATTCCAATCACTTTTTTAACCATTTCCAGTCAATTTCAAAACGTTTTCCAGTTAGTTTTCAGAATTCCAGTCAATTTTTTGACAGTTTCAGTTAGTTTTTTTTAACAAAAGCTGTGTTTTTCATCATTTTCAATCAGTTTTTTAGCGATTTCCGGTCAGTTTCAAAACAGTTTCAGTTAGTTTTTTAACAAATTACCTCATCTCGAAGGAGCGGCAAGGAACATGTTGATTCTTCCTCCTTTAACCCAGAATTTGAGCCACATTTTGACGAAAGTGAGCAAAATGTTGAAGAAAATGTTGCTCAAAGTGGTAGGGCCGGCTGAGGCCGAGCTCGGGGCGTGGGAAGAGGTGGTCGGGGGCAACGTCAACAACAAGAATCCAAATCCGACACTTTTACGATCCATTTCCGAAAAGTACAACTTGACCCCGACGACTTTGTACATTTTCGAACGGAATGCAACTATTGTACCAAATCTTACCCGTTCGCAAAAGGTAATGGGGATGGAACATTGAACTCTCACTTAAGATCAACACATCCCGAAAAACATGGGATTGATAGTGATCAAGCTCAATTACAATTTGCTCAACCTAACACCCAAGGTACGTCTTCGGTCTTATTTAAGTTTAAAAAAACTGTTTAAAAAAAGGGGGTAATACCACGGTTTTTTTTTTTTTATAAAAACTGTTTAAAAAAACTGTTAAAAAAACAGTTTAAAATTTTTTTACTTGAAAAAAAACCCTTTAAAAAATGAAGTGTTTTTTTTTATTTTTTTAAACAAAAAACTGTTAATAAAACTGTTTTGAAAAAAAGAAGAAGGGGTAACCGGTTTAACCGTGTTAACCGGTAAACCGTGACCGGTATGCACGGTTAGGCGGTTCGGTTCCGGTTAGACCAATAAGGTTTTCCAAACCGCCGATTATAACCAGCTAACCGGCTATGGTCACGTCTAAGGGTGAGTGATGGTTTTTTTTTTTTGTAATATATGAACTTTATGAAGACAAGAATGTCCAAAACACTATTCATAATTTTCCATTTAAGGAATAAAGCAACTAAGAACCTTAAACTGGGACATACCAAAAAGGAAAATAAGAACTTTAAACTGGGACAGAGAGAATATGAGTTAACTGATTCAGACGATGAGATATTATTTTAATTGAACTAAGCAAGCTAATAAATGATTGAACTAATTAACCAAATTACAATCGATTAATCCGTGATAAAATAAAACAAATGCTTATTTTAAGCAAAGTGTTGTTCCTTTACCGGGTATTGTTTGAGCCTTGTCAGAGACGACAAGTATTTGAGTGTTGAAAATTGTGATATCCACATTTTACATCGGAAAGATGTGGACTTTGATTGTGATATATAAGTTTTCACATTACTACTACTGGCCACCAATAACATCTATGGATTTTTGAGTGGACAAGTGGTAAGCCAAATTGACCCTGTTATTCGAGTCTCCAGGCTTAAGTCGTGACAATTCTAATTCTAATTCTAATTCTAATTCTAATTCTAATTCTAATTCTAATTCTAATTCTAATTCTAATTCTAATTATTAGTTTGGGTTAATGACAATTTAGGGCCTGAACTCCAGGGGGTGCGTCTAAAAGGGGCCTGAGTTTTTTTTTCTCGCTAGATCAGGGCTTCAAATAAGAAATTTTCGCCAGTTAAGGGCTTTTTGACGGAAATCGTTAGAAAAGTCAGTTAAGTGACATGTGCATGGCACATGATTGACTAAATGGATGGATTTGTAATGATATTACTTAGTAAGGGCTTTAGTGAAATTTTTGAAACTCAAAAGGTTTAAAAATGAAATAATTCTTTTTTCTATATTAACTGTTGGGTTTTGATGCTTCATGCGCAGCGGAATAAAAAGATAAAATCAAACACCCAAGAGCCCGGATCCGTGCATGTTGATTAAATTAAATACAAGATGAAAGAAACATACCCTTGAAAATCGAATCCATGAACACGGACTTTAAGGTGTTAAAGCAAACACCCTCTATCGGTATCCACACGTCGAACGGATATCAAGAACACCATCTTGATCTGGATTGCTAGACCCAAGGCTTGATGAAGAAACGATTTCTTCATAGGAATTATTTTGCTCCATTGATTATTGAGTTATGATGATTCTAAATCTCAAAACCAGTGTTCTAAAAAGCGGTCTAGGCGGCCGCCTAGACCGCTTTTTAGAACAAGAGATCTGAACACATATATAATAGGGTATAAACCTAATTCCTTTTGGGATCAGAATTCCTTGTCAAACAAGAGATCTGAACAAACTGTTTTCCGTCTGGACAAACCATCCGTACGGATTGGTTGGGTGGCTTCCAAACCATCCGTACGGATCCTTCCAGCAGGATCCAGTTTTTCCCGTTTTCTGTGCTTTATTCAATCCGTTCTATTGTGTGTAACCCAATAGGATTATACTAAGTTGGCAACGAGTCCGAACGAGTCAGAACCCGTAAGTCATAAGAGGACTCTAGCAAGCCATTATGACGACCCAATTAGTATAACTTTGAAAGCCCAAAGTAACCTTATAGAACATATCACAATCCCTTTGTTACACGATATCATATTGGACATAAGTCATGGTCCACGTCAACTTATGTTGTCCAATGCTTTCTCGATCTCGAGTAGATTGATATGAGCAAATAACATTGAACGCTTCAATTCATTTGGGTACGGCCGTACACTATTATCAATCTCACTCATCGAGTGGCCAAGCAGATATCTCTCTTGAGAGAGGGACAAATCACATCTTGACTTATCATTCTTCCCTACAGGAATCCGATTATGCCAATCGTAGCCTTTATAACCACCCGGTTAGGGGTAGCGTTTGAGTACGTCAAACATAATGTTCATCATGTGGAAGACTATGATAATCTCAGGTCTAAGGATAAATGATATAACTATTATGAGATTTAATTATGACATTTGACCATGACATAAATCTCATAACGGGTCTACCCAGTACTTGTCCTCCAACATGTACCCACAGGTTTAATCCGCATCCTATGCGCTATAATCATCATATGATTATCCATTAAACTCATGCTAGCCCTTCATAAGTGCTAGGGATAATGATCATTATAATAAACATGCAAAAGATATAATAATCAGGTTTGTTATCTCTATAACAATGAAGCTATGATATAACGCATAAGCCTTTCTCAAGGGCCTAGGGCATAATATCCAACATTAACCCTAGATAAAAATACATTCATACCTTCTTCTCCATCTTCCAAGCATAGCCTTCATCTCACCACCACCATTAACACTGCCACCACCCACCTTTAACACCACCAACCAACCACCATCAATACAGCCCGCCACCATCGCCACAATCACAAAACCACCACCACCCACCATTTAGAAAACCACTACAACCGACAATAACCTCCCTTTCCAAACCCAGGCTTGAGTTTAAATTACAACACACACACACTCACATGGCAGGTGCACACATTCAAACTCAGATCTAGGTAGACTCAAAAATCAAAACCCATATCTGACTAACCAGGTTTGAAAATCGCTAACACCATCAAATTTTGTTTTTTCTTCAAAACTTTGAATCCTCAAAATTTGAATCTGGGTTTTTTCTTCAAACCCAGATTGGTGTTTTTTTCCCCTTAAAATCTGCGTATTTTTCTTCGAATCTGGGTTTATTCTTCAAATATTCGAACCTCAAACTTCAAATCTGGGATCTTTCTTCGAATCTGGGTTTTTTCTGCGAACTTCGAAACTGGGTTTCCTCAATAAATTTCATCCCAAAATCAACCTCTCCCCTTTGAGGATTTCGACGTCTTTGAAGAATTGGTTGAGGTTTGTGCCGCCGGTGGTGGTCGTAGGGCCCATTTCTATGTCGTAAAATTCGTCGGAGTTGTGGGATGATTGGGAGACTCTGCTGCCAGAGGAGAAGAGATAGTTCATTTTTTAATTTTGTGGATTAAGCTTTGGTAATTTATTACTCTCTCCGTCCCAATTTAAAGTTCCTAGTTTGACTTTGCACGGAGATTAAGAAATAAATAAATAATGTGAGTATGAAAAATAAATGAATGTAAAAAGTAATTTATTACTCTCTCCGTCCCAATTTAAAGTTCCTTGAGGAGTTTTTTGTTGTGAGAATGACAAGTGGGTCCCACTTTCCATTTTAGGTAATAAAGCAAAGTAAGAACCTTAAATTGGGACAGACTAAAACGGAAAGTAAGAACCTTAAAGCGGGACAGAGGGAGTATGTTCATAGAATAAAATTTAAAATTATTTATAATTTTCTTTATTTTAAATTTATTATTTAGAAAATAATCTAAATCCTTTTATATTTAATATAGATATTAGATTAATTTGTTTAATGATTTTGATTTTTTTAATAAATTTATTTTATATATGATAATTATTTATTTTATTATATACTTGACTATTTAGAAAAATAATTATTTTTTTAGAAAAAATATTTATTTCATTTTTAAACCTTTTGAGTTTCAAAAATTTCACTAAAGCCCTTACTAAGTAATCTCATTACAAATCCATCCATTTAGTCGATCACGTGCCATGCACATGGCACTTAACTGACTTTTCTAACGATTTCCGTCAAAAAGCCCTTAACTGGCGAAAATTTCTTATTTGAAGCCCTGATCTAGCGAGAAAAAAAACTCAGGCCCCTTTTAGACGCACCCACTGGAGTTCAGGCCCTAAATTGTCATTAACCCTATTAGTTTATATGTTTGAGATCTAAGAGTATTGCTACTTACAAAAATAAACTATTTTAACTTTAACAACAATTCTTTCAATTATGGTTTAGACAAATTTATGAGGTACATTGGTAACTCGATATTAAGAGTATACATATTATTATGTCTTAAAATAATTATTCTTTTCATTCTAATTACTATTTTTCAATTTTTTTAGTCCTAAATATTTTCCATTTTGGGTTAAAATGACTTAAATTCCTCTATGAACTTGATTTGGAACTCACTGCAAAATGCAAATTATTACTTGTTCGTATTGAGTGGAAAATATAGGAGGGAGACAAATAGTAACGGTAAACATAAGTGTATTTGTTTCACTAAATTGTAATAATAATTACAATTCTTAGAATAGGGGATATGGTATGTCTTATAAATAATAAAAGTGTTTTTCCTAACACAAGAAAAAATTATTTTAAATTGTGCAGTGACATTATCTAATAATTAAAATTTATTTTAACGTAATACATTATCTCTTAGAGTTTTTAATTCAACTTAAGTAATTAATTGCCACATGACACTCCTAAATTTTCCAAAAAAAAAAAATCTTTCCTAATTCTGGTTTCAAAAAGAAAAAAAAATTAATTCTTCCTTAATTCTAGCAGTATACAAGTAGTTAGTTGTTTCTTCCAAAAATAAAATAAAGTCTATATAATAATTACCAAATCTATGGCAGGAATTGCTTTAATAATTTTTTTGTTACTGCGTCTCTTTATCCTCACGTTTTCATTTTCTAACAATTTTACCAAAGTAACTCACCAAGTAGACATACATTCGGATATGTTTCGTTTCCTTCAACTCCATCATCTATTCATATGTAATTCTCTAATTGTAATGGATTATTATAATTTATACTATTATACATGTGTATATATATTTATAGGTCCAAAATACTTTTACAAGTATGCCTATGCTATATCTTTATATAGTGTGAGATAAGACTCATTAGTAATGATATCTCAACATATTACAATAATAAACTATCAGTTTATGAATAAAATTACAATCAAATTTTATTAATGTAATTTTATTTTATTCTCATAATTTTTTGAAGTATTTTTTACCGTGAGTTTAACGCACTAGTGTTGATCTAAATTTTGTAAATGAGTGAAATTTCTTTAAAACAAGCGATAGAGGTATCGTAATTAACTGGAAGTTACTAACACACAAGCACTCAAGAACACTCTCACTGCACTCAAAAACACTATCACACTTAAAAACACTATAACTGGTATTCACAAACACATCATTGGCACTCAAAACACTACCACGCGCGCTCAACGAACGCTCTCACTTGCACTTAAAAATACTTACACGTGTGCTTCCCGTGTGACTGATATGGAGTGCCACTTCATGTGTTTTGTTAGTGTTAATGCCCATTTTAAAGATTTTTTTTTTTGAAATCCTAAACCACCTAATTCAATTTTAGCCAGCAGACGGTATCGAACCTAAGACATTTAAGACGGAGATAATAAAACATGCCAGAAAAATAATTGGTAGTTGCCGATTTGTATGATATATTTGGAGGCATATATGGTTTCTTACCAAAATACTCCCTCCGGACTCAATTATAAGCAACAAATGTGGGTTTTTTTTTGGACCTAAATATAAGCAACTCTAAGGGATTTCAAGACTATTTAATACTCTCTTACCAAAACTTCCCCTATTTAATTATTCATTTTCAAATACAAGTGCACATTTATTACACATTTAATATGAGGATATATTAGTAATTTTAACATGTTTTTATTATAAAATCAAGACAATTAACTAACTTAACTACTTTATTAATATGTGTGATTTTAGTTATTTTTGCTTATATTTGGGACCGGAAGGAGTATCGTTTACTTGTAAAATTATTTTCGAAATTATATATTGAAAATATTTATACATTTTTATTATTAGATTTTGTATAATAAAAGAAATAATTATGAAAATAACGTTTACTACTCCGTAATTATTAGAATTTGTATAATAAAAGAAATAATTATGAAAATAACGTTTACTACTCCGTAATTATTTTGGAAGTAGGTAAAAATGTAAGTGCTGACTGAGCCAAACCAAAGTCCATTTGGAGACTCCTCTCCCTCCGTTGACTCTCTCTCCCTCGGGTGTTTATATAAACCCATTTTGTCCCGCTCCTCCCTCTCTCATTCAACTTAACCCCGATATCTCCGCTCTCTATTTTTTTTCTCTCTCTACATATAACAAATTCTCCCTATTTTTTTTTTTTAGATTTTCTTCAAACGAATAAAAAGAGGTAATAAAATCTCCTCCCCAAATACTTCCATTTCGTTAGAGAGAAGGGGGGAATGGAATTATCCAATGGAGGAGACGCTGTAATTCAGCCGAATTTTTCTCCGGATAATGCTTTAGACGAGGAGGAGCTTATTCAAATTGTTAATGGAAAGTCAGATTTATCGGACCATGAGGATGTGTCTCTTAATTCAAATTCCGTTGATTCCGGTGACGATGATCAAACGACGGAATCGGATTCATTAAATTCCGGTGATGATTCCGAGATTGAGAAGCGAGAAGTGTTATTACTAGTTCGTGCGCCGGCGAACGGAAAACTTGACGACGAGGAAGATTCTCCGCCGTCGCCGGGAAATGATTTGAATGTGACCAAACTTACCGAGGCTGTTACTGATTTGGAAAAATTCGATGCCTACACGACGGGTTTGAAGCTGATTCAGCCTATTTCGCAGCTCCCGAAACCCGAGGCACCACCAGGCGTGACCGGCATGGACTCTCCACGTGACTCTCCAGCGTTTGAGCGTTCTCAATCGTTGCCGGAAAGTATCACCGCCGTCGACATGCCGGCGATCGGAAAGTTCTTCCGGGAGAAGAGTAACAGCTTGTCCGCCGCTATTTCGAAGCGATTGTCCTCGTTTACGGAAAACTATAGCGACGACGACGTTTTGGATAAGAAATCGAATGTAACAGAGTTCAATCTGTCGGGGCTCAAGGTGATCGTCAAGCTGAAGAAGGAAGATGACGAAACTGACCCTACTGAACTCAAAGGACGAATCAGCTTCTTCTCGAGATCGAACTGCAGGGATTGCAGGGCAGTTCGGTCATTTCTACGAGAGAGGAGGCTTCGATACGTGGAGATTAACATCGACGTTTTCCCAATGAGAGAGAAGGAGTTGGTTAATCGGACCGGTAGTTCGGCGGTGCCGCAGATTTTCTTCAACGATAAACTGTTCGGCGGATTGGTGGCGTTGAATTCGCTTCGGAATAGTGGGACGTTGGATGCCCGATTAAAAGATTTGTTATCGAAGAAGTGTCCAGGAAGTGCGCCGGCGCCGCCGGTGTACGGATTCGATGATCCCGAGGAAGAAACGATGGACGAGATGGTGGCGGTGGCTAGGGTTTTGAGGCAGAAGTTGCCTATTCAGGACCGTTTGATGAAGATGAAAATCGTTAAGAATTGCTTCTCAGGAGCGGAGATGGTGGAGGTTTTAATTAACCACTTTGACTGCGGGAGGAAGAAGGTACGTTTGACTTTTTGACTTTAATGTCTACCTCAGCCCATCTTTGCTTTATTAACCGTTTATTTGTTGGATTGTGCTTTATGTGGTAAGCTGCGATGTAGTTTTTTTTTTTTTTGCTGTTATTTGTTTATTGATGCTTTCTGTTAAGTTGTTGAATTCTTTATTCTAAACTGTTAATAAAGGAGATGTCCTTAGTCGTCGAGGATTCTAACATTTTATATGGATGGAGTAATGAAATCATTTATGAATCCCTCTGACAATTTTCTATCTGTGTCACGTTGCCGGTTCTTAGCACCAATTCTGTGTACCAATTATATGCATCGGAAAAAGATAGATATTATTTTGAACAATAATAAATTGTTTGAAAGGTTAAATGAAAAAGAATATAGAGGGATCCAATCGAGAAAAAACTCAAGGTGTTACGTTATAGATCCAACTCATATAGAAAGAAAAAATATAGAGGAATCAAACTAAGTAAACTCAGAGCGTGACATTAAAACATTGATCCAACTCAGTTTTCATCAGCCTGTTTCTACAACTGGCCAAGTTACCCTTCTCAGCCATTTTGACCTGCACTTTTGATATGTTTCTTTGTTAACTGAGGCACAAATATGGAAGCAGAAAAACAGTGAGCTCCTTTGTTAGGTATAATATAGGCATCCCTGAATAAAGAACCCAGAAAACTGAACCTCTTCACTTGAACATATTGTCGTTTTTGTTTTAAATTTTTGTTCGGTTTCTCCCAATAATTATCTTTTTCATATATATGAAGTTTGATACTCCCTCCAACCTTAAACGATAGTCTTATTTCTCTTTTTTGTTTGTCCCAGAAGAACAAAATGCTAGTCCCATATCTAAAATTAAGGGTTTAAAATCACTGATTTTCAAAACTTACAATGCAACCTTGGGATGTTTGAAAAGTCAAACAGGACTATCATTTTGGGATGGAGGGAGTATATTCTTCTTATAACGTAGCTTTTCAGCCATGAAAGGAAAATACTGTGAAAAATGCAGATTTTCACATTGCATAGCTCTTCAGTTTCTTCTTTGCACCGTTAAATGAGGCTTTATAATGGTGCAAATCTTGCGGGGAAAAGAGGGATCAGGGAGATCTCCAAATGAGGAGGTCATAGGACCGAGAAAACCGTGCAAGGATACCATAGGGGCTGAGTTCAACTTCTATAGTCTTTAATACTGTCATATCATAGAGTAACTGATAATACAAACTAATGTTAATACTAATGATAATTTCATTTGGTAGCAACAACTCTTAATGATTACATTTGTTCATGCTGAATGATGATCTTGGATAAAAGCCTTCTGCGGAATAGTCACAGGGTCAGCGCTTGTTTCATCATTAGTGTATTGTTGTGTGCACGTATATCATTTTGTGTTTGAAAGAGATATGATACCAGCTCTGTCCTAAAATGGTTTTCATTTCTGCAAACTAATGTTTCAAAAAGATATTCGCTTTTAGTAAAGTTGTTAACTTCATCTTTGCCAACAATTAGGCTGCACTAAAGATTAAACCTAAACTTGACCTTAGGCTGCAGCGAGTTACATGATCTTTTGTTAGGTGGGAGCTTTGAATAGGCAATGCGAGTTCTACTGTACTCACAAATACGATAAAATGTTGAAAATATGGTCTGTAACTATTGATGGAAGAAGAGAAGAAAGCTAGGCTGGATCTGCCTTTCAACTTTCATAGAACATAATGCCAATTGCAATGTTAGTACTAATTGTTATGACTATCTAGCTGGATTGGGTTAGTTCAGGTGCATCTCGGGTGAGTTCTTCCTGTTGCGATCTTATATTAGGAGGTGATAAAATTGTTGGATATGCGTTTCTTTTGTTTGCAGCTTGACTCCCAAGATATTTGCAATCTTGTTTACCTTTTACCCTGCTTGTTTATTGTTTGGGGTATTTCATTAATTTACTTTCTGTTTTCCTTTGCTGTTGCCACATTCCTTTTATTTAAAAAAAATACAGCCTCTCAGTATCACAGGTTTGTTTTAAAATTCTATTGTAGGATGGTAAATTCTTTCTATACAAGTATAGATTGTACATTTAATCTTCTGTGTACATTAATTACTCCTTCCATCCTAGCTAGAAAAGATTCATACATTCATTTCGCTTTGCCCTTGACACATGGTCGCATTTTTAATGTTCAAGCTTCAAAATGCGTATGTATTTCCGTTGTACTTCACCTTGATTTTGTCAGGAAAAAATCAGTTTTGGAGAGAATTTGACTCTTTGGGCTAGTCTAGTGCAGTGTTCAAATGTGGCCTTATTAAATGTGCTTGATAAATTAATTCGAAAATGGATTAATTCTTTAAAAAAAATTCTTTCAAAATGCTGCATTGATACACATAAATAAGAAAAAAAAAGAAGCTATATGTTCAGCATTTTGGCCAAACTGATGCACTGCATCAAATAGGCTTTTAGTGACATATGATGGTGGTGAGTGATATTTGCTCTAAGAGTCTAATACTGATGTTCACTAAGATGCTCTTATTTCTTGGAGCAATAATTGTGCTGAAACACCACAATAATCCGCACAATTGAAGGCCTAACTTTTTGGCTTTGACATTACCTTTAGGCAATCGAGATCGGGAAGCAGCTAGCAAGAAAGCACTTTATCCATCATGTATTTGGGTAAGAAAGGCTTTTCTTAACTCACTTTTATCAATTGACTTTGTATATCAATAGACCTTTTGTTCCTCTGTTCATAACTTACTCTATCTTCACAGCCAAAATGAATTTGAGGATGGGAACCACTTCTATCGATTCCTTGAGCACGAGCCTTTTATTCCTAGATGTCACAATTTTCGGGGATCTACGAATGACTTCGAGCCCAAGTCTGTTGCTGCAATTAGCCTAAGGCTGACAAAGATAATGTCTGCAATACTCGAGTCCTACGCATCTGAAGACGGACGCCATCTTGATTATGTGGGTATCAGCAACAGTGAGGAATTCCGAAGGTAATTTCTATTTCTCACGTTGTACATTTCATAAACTTAACTACTTTTATTCACTCAAACTAACTTTATGTCCATTTGTGAATGTTTGACCTCCCTTTAGCGGTTGTGCAAGCCATAGTTCTCTTTCTTTCCATCTATGAGCCTGAGCCTTAGGTTTTCCAGTAAATGAATATTACTGGACGAGACATACCAATTTTAGACCTGTTTTACAAATTTCTTAACAGGAAAGTTTGTCAGCACCCTCAACTCTTCTTTGACTTGTGATTGCAGATATGTAAACCTGGTTCAAGATCTTCACAGGGTTAACATCCTTGCACTTTCACATGATGAGAAGCTTGCCTTCTTTCTCAACCTTTATAATGCCATGGTCATACATGCTGTTATTCGCATCGGGCATCCTGGGGGTGCGGTTATCGATAGAAGAACCTTCTATTCTGATTTTATCTACATCGTTGGTGGCTACCCATATTCTCTCACAACAATAAAAAATGGAATCCTTAGAAATAATCGAAGAGCTCCTTATTCATTGGTCAAACCTTATGGTTCTGGAGACAAGCGTCTGGAGGTGAGAACCAGTATTCTGCTTTCTTTCCCTTTCTGAACTCTGAATATACTCCCGCCGTCCCAAAATGAATGTCCGAAATTGATCAAGAGCAATTTTGGACATTCATTTTGGGATGGAGGTAGTACCATTCCCCCCCCTAAAAATGAGTGTGCAGCATCTGTTTTATTTAGTAACTAGGGAATGATTATAAATTGTTCCTTAAATGAAAATGTTGAAATAAATGGTATGTTCAGAGTTATAACTCGTAGCGTACCCTTTTTTCAAAACATTTTCATTTCTATTTTCTCCTATGTTTTACGAAGTACTCTCTCCGTCTCAAAATAAATATCACATTTGACTTGTTAGCGTTTCTAAGGATTGTGCTCTACTTGTTTGCACATAACTGGTACCATGGTAAAATGGCATCGAGACTATTTCCTTATTTGGAAATGTGACTTTTATTTTGTACAAACCAAATTGAAAGTGTGACAGTTATTATGAGACGGAGGGAGATGGAGTAATAAAAATGACTCCAAAGAACCTTCTGTTTTCTTGAGCTACTATTTAACAGCTGCTTCATTAACAGCTGTGAGTAGTTCATATAGAGTAGTAGAGAGTAACCCTGAAACTACCCCGCTTTTAATCTGAGCAAGGCTGTTAAAGGAAAAGAATGATATATACATAAACCTTAAATCCATGGTACTACATTATTAACATGCGGCCACACTTTTTTGATCCTATTTAGTTGCTCTCTTACTGATTTTTCATTTCTCAGCTGGCGTTCCCTAAAGTTAATCCGTTGATTCATTTTGGACTTTGCAACGGAACAAGATCAAGCCCACCTGTGAGATTCTTCACTCCCCAGGCAATAGAATCCGAACTAAGATTTGCTGCAAGAGAATACTTCCATAAGGATGGAATTGAGGTAGACCTGGCAAAGAGGACCGTCTACCTCACCCGTATCTTCAAGTGGTAAAGTGTTTTTAATCCCTACTTGCACCATAACTTGTGGAGGATAAATAGAGTGAAATTCCCTGGTTATTATTTCTCTAACGCTAGTTGGGTTTAGAGGAATTAATCCATTCGGAATGGAATAACCTAGCCCATTCCATAATTGTGTTTGTGATCAAGAAGGGAAAGCTCATTCAAGGGAAAAGCTTGAATTACCTTTTCATCTGTTGAAGCATGACTTAATCTCTCTGCAGGTTCAGCGCGGATTTTGGACAGGAAAAAGAGATTCTAAAGTGGATCATAAATTACTTAGATGCAACAAAGGCAGGTCTAGTGACGCATCTTCTTGGGGACGGAGGCCATGTCAATATTGTTTACCAGAACTATGATTGGTCTGTCAATTGCTAATTTTCGATCGAGATAATAGCTCGGATATGAGGACTTGCACTATGACCGACGGACATACCTAAGTATGGAAGATTTGTATATAGAATTACAGATTTTGGAAGTTTGGTTACTTGCTAGCAGGAATTTTGAAAGAAAATGTTTTTTTATTTTTTATTTTGACATAGATTCTTTTAGATGTTAAGCAATATCTTGTTGGTCTCAGTATCATTATCTGTTTAATGTGATTAATGATTATAAGCTTGAGCAAATAACAAGTTAATCTGTTTTTCAACCACCCTTTCATTTGATTGTTTTTAAGGGTTAATGACGATCTAAGCCCTGAAATTATATACTCCCTCCGTCCCAGAGTAAGAGTCCTATTTTTTCGCTGTTAGCACGAAGGTATTTCGAGCAATAATTTTATGTTGATCTAATTATCCTAATGGAGATTTTAAACTTGTTATTGACACTCCATTATATGTACTACCAATTGTTTGTTCTTAAGGTTTGATGTTTTATGATAATTTGATTATCGTAATTAGTTGAATCCTTAAAGGATCAAGATTTGATAAATTGCATTCGTGCATTTCGCGTGCAATGCACGTTTTCGTGCAGAATACGTGCATCGCACGTGCAGTCCAGAATTTTGTGCAAAATTTTCATGCAGTTCGCGTGCAATGCACGAATTCGTGCAGATTTTTCGTACAGCTCGCATGCAGTGCAGATTTCTGAATTCGTGTTTTTCAGACCTTGAGATGCATTGTTGAATACATATTGTTCATGGAATTAGATTCTATGAAGTAATGTATTCTTAATAGAGTTGGACTCTATAAAAGAATTCATTATTCAATATGTATTATACCTAGAGTAGGACTCTATGAAAATCCCAAATTCATAATTATATTCACATAGTATCCGTTCATTAATTAATTTGATTAATTATACTTTTATCAAGCGCGTTGCTATATGAAAGAACCTTTTTGAAAAATTTAAGTCATGTGCCAATCCATTATTAAAACACTTGTGAGTACACCGAGTAGTTTTATGTGGGCTCTGCCAAGGCGAGGTGCATTAATTCTATCAGTGTATGAAAAAGATGAGTGAATGAGAGTTTCCTATATGTTTAACGTGGTTGACTTAATTAGACTATCAAAAGATAATTTTTTGGGCCTAAGGCACGAGATGAGATTAAAACATGTTTGACATAAGATGTCTACTTAAAATCTCATAAAAGATCTAAGAGTCACATATGATGTGATTGATAAAAGTTATCTATGTAATTAATTTAATTTTGAGCAGTATCGCCAAAGCGGACTTAAAATTAAATTAAAGTTGGATCTTAGCCCACATAAATTATATTATACAATTGTTGCATATTTGTGTAGAATGTTATATTAAACTTTAATTATGTTTGTTACTGCGATCTGTTCTTAAAAGGACAAAGTTAAAAAGAGAATGAAATTAATTTACTTGATTTGATCATGAGCTTAAGAATTGTTCTAAAGCAAGAACATAAATTATACATTCTTAATAATCCTTAGTAACCTAAATTGCAATATTAATTTGATTAATATGTTCCGTTGGATCATCAAAATTTAATTTGATTAACTTGTTGATGATCTTAGATTCATGAATAAATTGTTTATTTTTGGTTTTGATGATCATGATGATTTGATCACTGTGAACACCAAATCCTAATTGAATCAAGGAAGAAAATTCTAGGGTAAATTTTGGAAATTTTAAATCTACTTTTCGTGGTGCACAGCCGACCGGGTCTTAAGACTCGGCCGATCAGATGATGTTCAGAATTTGAATCTGGGATTGAATCTAGTTTCAGATGGCTGGTTTTTGACCGTGTTTCCTGAAAAGTGATGTCAATTCAGAATTCATAAAACTGAAATCAAAATCCTGAATTGTTCTGGATTGCTGAAATCAGTTAAAAGTATGAGACAAAGAATTTAGAAACGGACTACAGATTCATACGGAAATGTGGATGCCTTTTGGCTTAGTTTCGGCCGTATGGACTGTTCTCTAAGTTTCTGAATTATGTACGGAAATGTGGTTACCTTATGGCGTAGTTCGGCCGTACAGTTTGTGCTCTCGGTATCTGAACTTTAGTACGGAAAGTGATGATCTAAGTCGAAAAATTTGATTTTTTGACTATATAAATTTCTAAAATGAAAAGGGATTAAAAGATAAAGGTAAGACAAATGTTGTCAAACCTAAAGGAAATAATTATGGTTAAAATTATAACTCTAAATAATGCAATTTGGTAACATGGCAATTAGATTGACCATTTAAAATTGCAATCAAAATTCTGGATGATCAACGAAAGGGAATGGTAGTGAGACTACCACATGAGATATTTGTGTTATAAAATTATTCTTTATACTTTTAATTATTGGGTATTGGATACCAGATTTGAATCCCACATTTGTATAAATGTGCAACAATTAGTAAATAGAAAGATTACTTATGAAAGGTAAAGTTAATCTACGAATGGTAATGATGCAAGAGTTGCAACATTGTTCGTAAAACACTTATGAAGTGACTTTATTCATTAAGTAGAAAATATGATTTTGTTATAAGATAATGAATGATATTTATTTCTTATTGAGAATAAGAAAAGTGCTTTATTTATTATGATTTGCTTTATCGTACTGTTAAATCATATAAATAAATCTTATATCCTAAATCTTGAACAACAAAATAATAAATAACGCTATAACATAAATAATTAAATTCTTAAGGCATTATTGTTTTGATCAAATAAATGAGAAACACATATCTAAAATTCCATAGGATGGACTTTTAAAGTCATGATTTTGAATCATATGATAAATGCAAATCTTGTTTACTTGAATCAAGACATCTTTTACTAGGAGTAGTAAAATAGCTAATAACTTATTAGACCTAATACATGTTGATGTACATGGTCCATTAAGTAGCAATGCTAAACAAGGATTTTGGTACTACTTGGCAAAACAATTCAAAGATTCCGATTCGATCGAAATGATGAATACTTGAACTAAGAATTTGACGATCATCTTTAATATTGTGAAATTGTTTCACAATTAACTCCACCAAGAACACAATTTTGGAATGGTGTCTCTCAATGGAGTAAAAGAACCTTATTGGATATGGTTCGTTAGATGATAAAGTCAAATTGATCTTCCATTATTTACTTTGAGGTCATATATTGGAAACCACTATGATTATACTAATTTGAGTTCCATCAAAATATGTTTAAAGGTACCATATGTGATATGGAATGAAAGAAAACTTGGTATGTCTTTCATGAAGATTTAAGATAGTGAGAATTTTGCGAAAAAGAATTGTCTATGACAAGCTCACACTTAAATATAATAAATGTATTTTCATAGGATATCATAAGGAAACTTGAGGATATTATTTTACTTCAAAAAAACAAATTGTTTTTTGGTGATGGTACTTTTCTAGATAAATTGTTTATCTCTAAAAGAACCGGTGGGAGTAAAATATATATCGAATGGTTCGAGACCTAGAAAATAACATTGAACCTAAGATAGAAATTGAACAAACTTTCACAAGGAGTTGTGGAAATCCGTTCAAGTTACAGAAGTTACTTACATATATGATAGGTTACAATCTATAACAAGAAATATTTGATTTCTCGTAATAGAAAGTATTGAGGTAAAATTCATTGAGAATGACAAATCTACCACCTACCAAAATGCGATGTCCGCTCCGGATTTAGATTAATGACTTGGAGTCATAGAATCTAAATTGCAATCCATGTATAATAATCAAGTTTAGAACTTGATCATTCTGACCCAAGGTGTAAAAACCAAAGGATATAATTGAGTTTTCTTGGAGAAAACTAACATGGATAATAAGGTACATACTAATTAAGCAAGACCAGATGTGAAATGTTGATTCATATTATTGACTATGATAAAACCTCCTCACTCATAGTCATGCTTCAGGCTATTAGAATTCTCATTGCCATACCTTCATATTTCGAATATGAAATATGACAAAATGGATATCAAAACATCGTTCCTAAATGGGAACTAAGTTAAGGATGTATTGGATACAACCTAAATGTTTTGATGATCTAGAAAATTCTAATAAAGTATGTGAGTTGCGGAAATCCATGCGATGGATTAAACCAAGCTTCTTCGAGTTGAAATATTCATTTTGATGATGCATTCAAAGCGTTTGAAATTCATCAAAGATGAGACTTGTGTTTGCTAGAAAATTAGTGGGAGCATAGTCTTATTCCTAGTCTTATATATGTGGTTGACATATAGCTCATTTGAAAGAGTTTCTTAATGAAAGACTTAGGAAGAAGCCGCTTACATCCTTGGAATTAACATCTATTGATATAGATCTAGGAAGTTGATTGGTTTGTGTCAAAGTACTTATCAAGACAAAGTACTGAATTGTTCAGTATGCAAGACTTTTGTAGAAGAACTTGCAAAGTTGTATAATGACAATGTTCTTGGCAAGACTTGGTCTTATTGGAAGACTAGTGAGCAAGAATACATGATTAGGATTCCATATGCTTCGGCAATTGGATCTATCATGTATGTCATATTATGTACTTAGACAAGATAACTCATATACTTGGTGTTGGGTTTTGATGCATCATGCGCAGCTGATAGACAAAATTATAATACCTCGCAAGTGCACGAGCTATCGTCATAGCAATATGCAAATACAAGGGTCGAACCACAGAGACTTGGATTAATTCTAAGTTAGTTAACTATTTTAAAAACAATAAAATAAAAGATAATAAAATAAGATGATCAACATGAACTAGCACATAAATGGTAGGATTTGCGGAATATAGATTCACCATCATCTCCCCTATGCTATGATAATAATCAAGTCATCAATCTTAATTTATGGGTTCGTTCACTTATGTGAGGGATGAGGGTGCTTGCTACGCTAACGAAGAAGAATAGGGTTGGGATTTCTATTTGATTTGTGATTTTTTTTAACTCCCCACAACACCTGCCCTCTGCCACTTTGTAATTCACCCGTGCCATGCAGGTGTGCACTTGAGCCTACGCAACTTTCAGCTATTTGCAGTTTGATCACTGCTCACCATTTTTGTTTTCAATTTTGACCCTATCTGCCATTGATTTTTTAACCTACAAATTCCACAAACACAACCCGCAAGCATAATATCTATTGAAACAAAAATAAAACGAACTAATAAACTACATGAAAAAATATTTTTAAAAAATTGCAAGGTAGACGAATTGGAGGCACTTTGAAAAAAAAAAACTAAAAAATAAAAATATTTTTGGAGGGTGACACTATTTACACTCCTCTATAAACCCACAAACTCAAGGAGACTCTTACGAGTGACACAAAAACTATATGAAAAAGGATAGAGTATTTACATAATTGAGACGTGTCTCAACAAGCATAAATGCTAAGGTATTTTTTTTTTTTTAAGAAAGATAAATAATAGTCAAATAACTAGAATTAAAGCGCAAGTCCCCGGCAACGACGCCAAAAACTTGATAGACAAAATTATAATACCTCGCAAGTGCACGAGCTATCGTCATAGTAATATGCAAATACAAGGGTCGAACCACAGAGACTTGGATTAATTCTAAGTTAGTTAACTATTTTAAAAACAATAAAATAAAAGATAATAAAATAAGATAGATGATCAACATGAACTAGCACATAAATGATAGGATTTGCGGAATATAGATTCACCATCATCTCCCCTATGCTATGATAATAATCACGTCATGGGTTCGTTCACTTATGTAAGAATTGGGACGGTTCGGTCGCCGGATTGCAATCCTATTATTTTCTTTATGTTAATACTTTCCGTTAGGTCTATACAACATGCAAGAAATTCATGAAGCACTCAAGAACACATGAACCTAAATCCTTTTGACTTCCGTTAGGTCCTCAATTGAATTTAATCATCAAAACAATGGTCAACGTATAATCACCCACGCTAGTGCAGCAATATATACTCAATAATTCTAAAGCCTATTTATATTTTAACATATAATTGAAGCTTAAGAATTTAGCATGAAGAATATTTTGACGAACAAGAATTAGAAACAATGCAAGATTTATATTAAAACATAAAATTGAT
The DNA here is from genome assembly GCA_026119855.1 of Campanula takesimana. NCBI lineage: Eukaryota > Viridiplantae > Streptophyta > Magnoliopsida > Asterales > Campanulaceae > Campanula > Campanula takesimana. The sequence goes on from JAOWBW010000951.1 coordinate 130,630, forward strand.
AAAAGTTACCTCCAATTCGTAGTTGGTGAAATTGTTCTTCATAGACAAAGAACAAATTTCTGCAACCTTGCAAACCTTACAAAATATTTACTAGCTACATGATTGATAAAAAATACAATGAAACTAACCTAGTATTTATAGGGTAAAACTAACATAAATCTAAAAGGAAAAGAAAATTAAAAGAATAATAAAAGAAATAGGAAACTAATAAGAAAATTCTAAACAAAGTAGAAAACAAATCCTAATTCCTAATGCTTGTAAATGTGCAGGGTGCGGCTGCCTTTTTGGGCTGGAAATCGGAATTTGCAATTTAGTCCCTGAAGTTTCATGATTTTGCAGTTTAGTCCTCAAACTTTCAGTTTATTGCAGTTTGGTCTTGAAGTTCCAGAACTGGCATATTGGTCCCTGGATTTCAGCACTCACATCAGTCATTGGCCTTCATAAGTTTACTCCATTAAGCACTTTTCATCCCTCTTCATTGTAGATTGAGCCATAACCACCCTAGACAACAAAAACATAAGAACACCCAAATCAAATAACAAAAGCTTAAGAACAAAGCAATAATTAAGCATAAAAGTATCCAATAAAATGAGTAAAAACACATTCATCAGCAGCGGAATAAACATATGAAATCAAACACCCATGAGCCATGGATCCGTCCATGTTGAATAAATTAAATACAAGATGAAATAAACTAACCCTTGAAGATCGCATCCATGAACACGGACTTTGAGGTGCTAAAGCAAACACCCTCTATCGGTATCCACACGTCGAACGGACTCAAGAACACCTTTTTGATTGATTGCTAGATCCAAGGCTTGATGAAGAAACGATTTCTTCATAGGAATTATTTTGCTCTTTGATTATTGTATTTTTGATGATTCTCAATCTCAAAATAAATAATCCTACCTCTCTATATTTTATTGTTTCTAAAATATTGTGTTATGATTTCTAAAATCAACATTAGAGGCTGTCAAACCCGGCTGTATATATTTATATGAGGGCTTGATCTAATTTCGTTTGGGATCGGGATTCCTTGTCACTCAAGAATTCTTAACAAACTGACTAGAAACGGGGGGACCAACCGTATGGCTCACCAGGAGCCGTACGCCAGGCTCCAAGCCGTACGGTGGCTATTCAGAAATTCCCAGATTTTAAGCCTTTTCAATCCGTTCTATTGTGTGTGACCCAATAGGATTATACTAAGTTGGCAATGAGTCTGAACCATTCAGAACCCGTAAGTCATAAGAGGACTCTAGCAAGCCATTATGACTACCCAATTAGTATAACTTTGAAAGTCTAAAGTTACCTTATAGAACATACCACAATCCCTTTGTCACGCAATATCATATTGGACATAAGTCATGGTCCACGTCAACTTATGTTGTCCAATGCTTTCTCGATCCCGAGTAGATTGATATGAGTAAATGACATTGAACACATCAATTCATTTGGGTATGGCCATACACTATCATCAATCTCACTCATCGAGTGGCCAAGCAGATATCTCTCTAGAGAGAGAGAGACAAATCCCATCTTGACTTATCATTCTTCCCTACAAGAATCCGATTATGCCAATCGTAGCCTTTATAACCACCCGGTTAAGGGTAGCGTTTGAGTACGTCAAACATAATGTTCATCATGTGGAAGACCATGATAATCTCAGGTCTAAGGATTCAAATGGTATGACTATTATGAGATTTAATTATGACATTTAACCATGACATGAATCTTATAACGGGTCTATTCAGTACCTTGTTCTCCAACAAGTACCCACAAGTTTAATCCGCATCATATCCACAATAATTATCATATGATTATCCATTAAACTCATGCTAGCTCTTCATAAGTGCTAGGGACAATGATTATTATAATAAACATGCAAAATATATAATATTTGGGTTTGTTATCTCTATAACAATGAAGCTATGATGTAACGCATAGGCCTTTCTCAAGGGCCTAGGTCATAATATCCAACAATCTCCCACTTGCACTAGGCCCAATCAACGTGTATCCAATACCCATTGAGCTAGTTATGATCTCCATCATTATTGCAAGCGAGCTTATGTAAGATGATTATCCTTGTTATCGTCATATGGTATTTTGCATATTTTGACATCTCCCATCTTTAACGATTTCTCGAATAAGATAGAAACGTCCGAGTATATGTTTAGATAAGATATTAGTTCATTGATTTGTGTAATAAAAATTATTGTCACAATAAAGGTCCATTAAATTAGTTATACTAGAAACAATTTCTAGTTTCACTAATTAGTCTCTTGATTCAAATAATTTTCTAGTTGTATCTGTTGGTCCCAAAGGGACAACAAGGGTATGAAAATCGCTAGAGGGGGGGTGAATAGCGTTTTAAAATTATTTTCAAACCCTTTTGCAAATAAATAGCTTATGCGCACCATTCTTAAATAAGCTAAGTATAACGCGCAGAGAGAGTGTGAAATGCACAGCGGAAATTTAAGCAGCTACTGCGCAGGGTAATGCTCAGAGACTAAAAACGCACGCGCTAAGTTTTGACTTAAAGTGTTGGATAAAAAGGATTCTAATACAATAAGCAATAACAAACACAGTAGCAATAAAAGCAATCTGATAAGATCAAACAAATCTGTAATTCAGAAATAAGTAAGCAGGAAACAAATAGCGAGAATAGTGAACAAGCTATTTGGAGAGGTTTGATCGATGAAAGATCTACGTCCTCTACCAAGATGGTTAGTCTTTAATTTTCTAATGAGATATATATTGATGTGAGGAGCTTTTACAAGATTACAAATAATCAAAACTAAAATCAAAATCTAATCTATGAAGAGCAAATCCTAGACTAAACCGATGTTTCTCAAGAAGTAAGATCTATATGATTGAAGCTTCAAGAGGTGTGTGTGTGTGACAGAAATTCTGGGCTCTATGAATCTATGAGATGAAGAGCACGAAGAATTCTGGTGATATAAGGCTTAGGATATGGGCAGGAGTTTGAAGGTATGAAGGTTTGAAGGTTGTTCTTGAATCTGAGAATATTAAGCAGCAATCTTCTGAACTTTAAGGATACTTAGTAAGCACAAACTCTAGCAACTTGGAAATGAAGATGAGCATACATTTATAGCTAAGAGCTTAAAACTAGCCGTTGGAGCTCTGAGCAAGGACGATGAGCTGGCACAATAAGATTGGTGCGCAGGTGTCCTTTATAGCCGTTGAGGCTCTTAGCAAGGACGATGAGCTGGCACAATATGTGTCACGACCCGAAAACCCGTCTCTATTTTATTGATAAATAATTAATTAGTTATTTATTTATTTGATTTAAATATTTATGTGCGCGTTTTATATCTCATAATAATTAGTGCCTAGCATTTTAATTGGTCTTTTGTGCTAGTGTAGAGTTTTGGGTCTTAGTAGTTAGTGGGGAAATTGGTTTGTGTTAGTAGATGAGGAGGGGCCTAAGTGTAAGTTTTTGAAAATGATTTTAACTACTCCCTCCCTACTCTTCCTTCTCCTTCATTCTCTTCCTCACCCTACTCCCTCTCCCTCCCAGTATTCTCTCTCTCTTTCCATAGAAAAGGGTAAGTTTCTCTCTCCCTTCTCTCTTCATTTTCATCCCCTTCCTCTCATCTTTTCTTATTTCTCATTTTATGAAATGTGTTTAGATCGTCGATAGGATCGTAGGAAGCTAAAAATATTTGAATTCCGTCATCTTTGAGAAAGTTCAAGTAAGTTGCTTTTCCCCCATTTTTATGCTAAAATGTTCATATCATGTTTATATAATACTTAAGTTGTTATAATTGATGTTTGGTTGAGTTTGGAATTTATTTGGAATTTATTTGGGTTTTTGGTTAAAAATGGTGATTGTATGAATGTTGTGATTTAATCTTAGTTTTGGTTGATAAATGGTGTTATTTAGGTCCCCTTTGAGTTAGATGTTGTTTGAGTACTTTGGGAATCAACTTGGGAAGTGTTGATTGTGAGAAATTTGGTTTTGGGTAAGAGAATGGAAGAACCCAGTTCTTCCTTGCCAAATTCCGGCAGTTCAGGGGTTGTGGGCGACCGCCCACTTTTGGCTTGGGCGACCGCCCATGTCATCAGTTTGATTGATTTTTGAAACTTGGTTTGGGCGACCGCCTACTATTGGGTTGGGCGACCGCCCAGGTCATCAGTTGGTCTGGTGATTGGGTATTGGTTTTGGGCGACCGCCCATGGAAGTTTTGGGCGACCGCCCATACCAGCTGTTCTGGGTATCTTTGTTTTTGAATTGTTTTAGGGTCCAAGCCCGATCTAGGCTCGAAGTATCACCCTAGTTGACTTAAGTTAATGTTGTGGAACACTTTAGTATTCGAGAATGATCCCTTTGTGATCGATTGTGTTATAGAATTCGATAACATATGGTTTGGGTTGTTGGAACATCTTTTTGATGTATTGTTGGATTGATGCACCGTTTTGGTGATTTGTTTGGAATGGTTCCCTACTTTGGAATCATTAGTTGTTTACCGTGCTAGTATTTTATTACTTAGCCTTTACTTGAAGTCCATCTGGTATTTGTGTGTGTTTCGGGCGATACGAAACATTATGATGGCACAAGCCAAGTCCATTATGATGTTGACCATTGTTTTGCCCAATTATTACCCTCCTCCAGATTGGCCTTGGATGTGAGATGAGCTAGCTCCTTTGTGAGCATTCTAGCTGTTTGGTTTGGGTTATGACTTGTGTCATATTCCCTTGCCATTATTGGTTATTTGTTCCGGTACCGGGGGTTTTCTCTTCAAGCTTTCATGCTACTATGAAGATGTTGATTGTTGATTATTGAAGCTACGCAGCGACCTTTATTTGGTTCTTTCAGTTGGAAAACCTTGGCTAATATCCTTTGTTAATTGTTTAATTCCGCTGCTATCTGTTAAATGATAATTGCTATGTGCTATGTGAATTATTATTGTTTATTGCTTATTGCATCATAGCATGTCATGTAGTTGCATTAGTGACTTATTGAGATTTATCTCACCCCCTTTTCTTTTGTCTTTGTTTTTCCTTAACCCCCCCCCCCCAGGTGGAAAGGATTAGACTCGCTGATCACGAGACAGGACGTCGCGAGGGTTGAGCTTTTGGGGCAAGTTGTTATTGGTGGGTTTACATTACATAAATGTGTAACCTTTTGGGAGTAGTGGTACCAAACTTGACGTCATTAGAATTTGTATGTTTTATTATTTTGGGTGTAAGCTTATGGAGCTTACACTAGTTTATATTTTGTTGTTTAAGTTGGATTTCAAAACTTTGTGTTATTATCTTTTGGCATAAAAAGGAAATTTTTATCTTCATTATTTTAGAGTTTATTGTTTAAGTCGACGTCCAGCTCGCGTAATCCGGGCCCGCGGGGTCGGGGTCGCGACAGTTGGTATCAGAGCTATGGTGTATCTCTAAGTATAAGTCTAGGTGGACTAGTATGACCTAGGAGGGTAGTTATGTTCGGAGTGAGTAACGGTTGATGTTTTATGCAGGTAATTGTTCTCAATGGCTAGAAGAAGAACTGGTGAAGGTTCTAGTGGGGCTCAGAATCAGAATAATCTTCGGGAAGAGAACCGTGCTATGTTCCAAGGCATGTTTGAGGCGGCCATGAAGGCAATTCATGACCAAGGGCCAAGAGAGGAGCATGTGGCACCTCCACGATACGGGTTAGAACAATTTCTGAAATTAAAACCAAGGGAGTTCGATGGTGAGCTCGATGTGAAGAAGGCCGAACTATGGATCGAGTCTATGGAGAAAATTTATGATGTGTTTGGGTGCACGGACGAGGATAGGGTCCGATTTGTGGCTTATAAATTGGTTGGGGCCGCCGAGCATTGGTGGAAAGGAGTTAAGGCGAGTTGGGATGATACCCATACAGTGTATGCATGGGAATTGTTTGTACGAAATTTCAAAGAGCATTTCATTCCGGTAGTGGACCAGAACCGAAAGGAGATCGAGCTACTCAACTTGGAGCAAGGTTTGTTGTCTATAGCTCAATACTCGGCTAAGTTCACAGAATTAGCCCGGTATTGTGACTATCTTGTGAGGACTGAGGAGCAGAAAGCCATGAGGTTCATCCGCGGTTTGAAGACTTCTATCCGGACTCAACTTATAGCCCAGAGGATTGTGACATTTCAGGATGCGGTAGACCGTGCATACTTAATTGAGCAGGATATAGAGGAGCATAAGAAGAAGGTCGAGGTGACTAACGCTAACAAGCAGAGCAAGCCACAAACCCGTTCAGATAACCAAGGTAGTTTTGGGGGACAATCTCAGTCCCGAGGGCAACCAATCCCAAGAAACCCGGGCACTATTGCCGGGAACCAAGGGAATCAAAATAGGAGACTTTGTTCCTATTGCCAAAAGGAAGGTCATTCAGAGGACCGGTGTTGGAAGAAGCAGGGAAGGTGTACCAATTGTGGTCAAATGGGGCATTTCGCAAGGGATTGTACTAGAGGCAAGGGTCAACCATCCGGGTTAGGAGCTGGGGCTTCACAGGGTCAGAAAAGGGATGCTACGGGAAAGTCCAAGGTCCAAGGAAAAGTGTTTGCAATGAATCAGCAACAGGCAGATGATCCCTCAGTGATTGGAGGTATTGTTTCTATAGCCTAAGTTTGATTACGAAAACAGAGATTCTTTGTTTTGAGGTTCGGGGGTTAGATTACGAGATGGGAAGTACCGAAACACCCATCTCGCCCAACTAAAGTTGGTCTTGCTTGATCAAAATCTACATGAATGATAACGTTCTTCTTCTTCTTCTTTAAGTCATAAAAAGGGGGGTTTTAAAATAGAGTTTGGAATGTAGGAGATAACTCCTTAACCAACCTCAATGAGATGAGGTGATCATTAGAGTCATGTCCCAAAATAATTTGGGTGATTGCACATTTGATTAGAGTAAAAGAGAGAGAGTGGAGATGAAGTAGAAAAGAAAGGAAAAGATGGACTTTTACCTACAATTTGAAGACCTTCAAATATTGCTTGATGAGATCCTTGGAGAACCTTTAGAAAGTGGTTTTGGTATAGTTTTTGTAAGTTCAATTTTCCGTCCTTGAAAATGGAGGTAAAGGGAGCTTTTTATAGGTGAAAGAGGGGTGTTTTTGGTGCCAAAACTCAGTCACCAAGAAATCCTTCCTGGGCAAAATCCTGTAAATTGAGCAAGGGAGAGAATCCTGGCCAGAAATCTGTAACTGACGCCCAGAGGCGCGCGCTTCCTGCTTTGGGGGCGGGAGGCGCGCGCGCCTGGCTCCTCCTGTCGGAGGCGCGCGACTCAGAGAAGGAAATTTTGACAGAATGGACTAGAAAGTCAGCCCTGTCATTCAGTTTAGTCCCTGGACTTAACGAAGTCAGTCAGGAACTTAACGGAAGTGACAGAAACTAACGAGAAACACTTAAAATTGGGAGAAACACAAAATTAAATGTGCAATCGGGGTGAGCGGTCCAAGGCGGGGTGTCTACAAAGCCCCTCGGCGACGTAGATTGCAAAGCAAAACGCGTCGACGAAAGTTAAAAACACCCGCCGAGGACATCACTAAGAAAAAGCAAAGACTCAATGAAAGCAGGAATTTGAAATTGCGAGAGATAGTGGTGCGCTCCCTGTGTGAGCGGCTTTTGTTGATAGAGGGGGTGGCATGATCCGTTAGGTGAACCTGCCGGCTGAATGTTTTGAATGAGGCCATTAGTGAACCTTTTGAATGAGGCCGTTGGTGAACCTTTGGAGAGGCCGTTAGTGAACCCTTGAGGACGAATCCGTTAGTGAAATCCGTTGATGAGGCCGTTAGTGAACCTTTGGAGAGGCCGTTAGTGAACCTTTGAAGAGGCCGTTAGTGAACCTTTGAGGACGAATCCGTTAGTGAAATCCGTTGATGAGGCCGTTAGTGAACCTTTGGAGAGGCCGTTAGTGAACCTTTGAAGAGGCCGTTAGTGAACCTTTTAGGACGAATCCGTTAGTGAAATCCGTTGATGAGGCCGTTAGTGAACCTTTGAGGACGAATCCGTTAGTGAAATCCGTTGATGAGGCCGTTAGTGAACCTTTGAAGAGGCCGTTAGTGAACCTTTGAGGACGAATCCGTTAGTGAAATCCGTTGATGAGGCCGTTAGTGAACCTTTCAAGAGGCCGTTAGTGAACCTTTGGAGAGGCCGTTAGTGAACCTTTGAAGAGGCCGTTAGTGAACCTTTGAAGAGGCCGTTAGTGAACCTTTTGAGAGGCCGTTAGTGAACCTTGGAGAGGCCGTTAGTGAACCTTTGGAGACGAATCCGTTAGTGAAATCTGTTGATGAAGTATTGCTTTGGAGTCTCATGCCCCTTGGAGTCACACTTGACTTTTTTGAATTGTGGGGTGCGGGCACAGTTGACCGCGACCAGAAAAAAGTTCCTGCTGGGGATGAAATGTTGAGATTGACCCTTGAGGGGGGTATGGCACCCGTGACAGAACTTAGGGAGTTTGGAATCCATGGGAGGACAGCCTACTTTTGAGTGGGAGTTTCTATCCTATTTCCAATTTTTGACATGCCTTAAGGGCGGACCAGAAGAAGGTGTGCCAACTGGGTGTCCGAGGACAGGGGCCGTATCTTGATTTAGGTTGGAGATCTCTGACGGGGCCCTTTCTGAAGTGGTCTAGACTTGGGAGGCGCGCGCTTTCTTCTGTGGGCTTGGGACGCGTGCGCATTTCAGACTGCTGGCGGGTGGCGCGCCCGTCTGGGAGGCGGAATTCCAGGCTTGACATTTGATGGCCAAAAGAAACCCCAACAGCTATAATATCCTCTTCTGTTAGACTACTTGATTTTCACAGCTCCTTTCTGCCATTTTTGAACATCATATTATTGCTCAACTTTGCTTGTGATCAACATTTTCCATGGCTTCTAATTCTTTTGTTCTTGATGCCAAGGTTGTTACTGGTTATGAAAAGGACTTGGACACTTTTGTGTATTCTTTCAAGACCCATCCCATGAAGGCCTTCATTAAAGACTTCGGGTTCCGTGTTCTTTTCACTTTGCGGACGTTGAAGCCGGATTGGGATTTGTTGAGAGCTGCCGCGGCTTTCTGGGATTGTGACAGCCATACCTTCAATTTTTCAGCTAATGAAATGGTGCCGACTGTTGATGATTTCGGGGACATTCTTGGCATGCCTTCGGCCGGTCGGATTGCCGTCCCCAAATATCACCATGGTGCCATTGACTCTTGGGTTGAGTTACTGAATCTCCCTGTTGAGGACGTGAGGGAGATGTTGCACGATACTGTGATTGACATAACTGAGTTGCTGATGTTCTTCAGTTTACACTCGGAGGACCCGGTGGTTCAATATTTCAAAAGGAATGCCATGGCCGCTTGTCTCTTTAGTGAAATACTGTTTGTTACACCCTTCGGGACTGCAGATGTGCAGTTGGCTGAGATTATTTTGCAAGCCAAGGAGTAACAATTTAGTGTAATCCCTCTTATTGTAGGGGAGACGTTGCACGGCCTTGATGAGTTACATAGGACGGGCAAGATGTGTCGGGGAAGCCCTCTGCTCTTGACCATATGGCTCCGAGAACACTTCAAGATTTATTCCCCGGATGGTGATTTGTCTCCCTTTGCTGTTCATAGGAGGAAGTTATTGATCCGGGATTTATCTGAAGATGGTTGGAAGAAATTCTTTGCCTCTCGGATAACCGTCGACATTGAGTGGTGCCCTCCTTCTTGGGGTCTTCGTCCTTTTGTGGAATGGACTCTTGGTTTTCAGCACGTGGTTGTACTCGGCTTAAGAGATTCTTCATTTTACCATCCAGAGCGGGTTCTGCGGCAGTTAGGTCGCCAACAGACAATTCCTTTCCGAGGGACGGAATGCTTCGTCCAGTTGCTTACATGGGTCCTGACTTCTCGAGTGAGCTTCAGTCGGCTTGGGGAGATGATCGCGACCGCTGGGCTTTTGCTCCTCTGCATCGGGGGAGTGTCTTCCTTCCCGAGATCTACTTGGATTATTTGTTTGGCACCCTTTATCGTGGCATCACTTGGGTCGACGTGCTTCGTGCCGAGTTGTTGGGAAAGGGTTTTGAGCCTAGCAGCGTTTTGAGATATAGGGAGGCTGCTGTTGATTCGAGTAACATTCTTGCTGACCCTTACTCCTTTGGATGACTTTTATGCTAGGAGACGTGCCGCAACACAGAAGGTTTCGGTGCGTATTAGTGCTCCTCCGTTATCCAAGAAGAAAAGGATTGAGAGACGATCGGGTGGTCCTTTGAAAGCTAAGAGAAAATTGGATTTTTCTTAGTACCCTAAGAGATTGCAATTAGACCACTTTGTTTTAGGATTTAATATTTTGATGTCTTTTGTTGCTCAATAAATCCGTTGTAATGGTTTGAATAATTCATTGAATGAATAAGAAAATTGCATCTTGTTATTTGAAGTGAATCGGGTATTTTTGATATGTTTTAGACCGCACCCGAAGGTTGCCTACGTTCCTCCAGTTGGGAGGCTCAGGTCTCCGTAGTTCAAACAAACAAAGACCATTTTTTTTTTGTGCACCCTGTTTTTTGCCTAGACCGCCCTTTCGGGTTTTCAATCTAGCGGGCTTCTTTTTTGCACGTGCTCTAATTTTTGCCCAGGCCGCCCTTGCGGGTTTTCAACCTAGCGAGCGGTTTTTTTTTTTTTTTTTTTTTTTTTAATGGTGTGCACCCTATTTTTTGCCTAGACCGCCCTTTCGGGTTTTCAATCTAGCGGGCTTCTTTTTTGCACGTGCTCTAATTTTTGCCTAGGCCGCCCTTGCGGGTTTTCAACCTAGCGAGCGATTTTTTTTTTATGGTCTTTGTTATTAAGCATAGAACCTCTTGAGTTTATCGAGGTTGACCTCCTTTGGCAGCTGGTCACCATCTAAATCCACAAGCCGGACTGCACCGCCGCTTAGTATCTTTTTGACCACGTACGGACCGATCCATCGGGGTCCCCATTTTCCCAGGGGATTCATGGCATTAGGAGGATGTTGTCTTAAGACCAAATCTTCTACGTTGATGTTTCGAGGCTTCACTTTTTTGTTGAAAGCTCTTGCCATCCTTTGCTGATAAGCTCTTGTGCGTTCGAGTGCTCTTAGCCTTTTCTCGTCGAGTAAGGCTAGCTGTTCGTATCGACTTTGCATCCAGTTGACCTCGTTGACTTGATTCTCGAGGAGGACCCGTAGAGATGGGACTTCAAGTTCGACAGGGAGTACGGCTTCAGAACCATAGACTAATGCATAAGGAGTTTCTCCTGTTGCGGACCGTATTGATGTGCGGTAGCCCCACAATGCTAATGGTAGCTTCTCGGGCCAATCCCTTCCTGTTGAGGCCATTTCTTGACAATGGTCTCGATGGTTTTATTTGCTGCTTCAACCGCGCCATTTGCTTGGGGACGGTAAGGAGATGACTTGTGCTCGGTGATCTTGTATTCTACCAAAAGTGCATCCATTTCCTTCTCAAAGTGAGAGCCGTTGTTGGAAATGATTTCATGAGGCACGCCGTATCGGCACATGATATTAATCTTTACAAATTCGGCCACTTTCTTTGCGTTGAGGGTCCGATAGGCTTGTGCTTCGACCCACTTTGTAAAGTAGTCGACTGCCACTAGGACGAATGACTGCCCATTTCTCCCGGCAGGATGAACTTTACCGATGATGTCTATCCCCCAACAAGAGAAAGGCCAAGGTGTGACCATGTTGTAAAGTTGTGAGGGTGGAGCATGTTGCAGATTAGCGTGGAATTGGCATTTGGCACACCTTTTGACTTTCTCGATACAGTCTCGTTCCATAGTGCTCCAATAGTAACCAATGAGGAGTATCTTCTTGACTAACATAAACCCATTCATGTGGGGTCCACACTCTCCTTCGTGCACTTCACACATTATCTCTTGAGCTTCGGCCTCATTGGCGCATAAGAGATTGATCCCGTCGTGGTGCCTTTTATAGACTCGGTCCCCAATCAGCACGTACCCGAGAGGCTAGCCTTTGCAGAGCCGCTTGAGACTTCTTATTGCTATTCTCAGGATAAATTCCATCTTTGAGGAGATTCATGATATCCGAATACCACGGAGGGTTTGTTTGAACTTCGTCGATCTCGATACTCATGCAGTATGCCGGACTGTTCCTTCGGGCAATTTTGAAAGGCTTCACCATTTTCCCTTTGGGCATTTCGACTAATGAAGCTATGGTGGCCAATGCATCGGTGAAGCGATTTTTATCCCTTGGCAGGTAGTTGAAAGTGATCTCTTGGAATTGTTCAACCAGTTCCTCAAGGTGCTGACCATACTGTTGGAGAGTCGGGTCTTGGGTTCGCCATTTACCCGATTACTGATTGATAAGGAGCAAAGAGTCGCCGAATACTTCTAGTTCCGTGACGTTTCTTTCGAGAGCTGCTTCGAGCCCTGCTATGCATGCTTCGTACTCGGCAATGTTGTTGGTAGCTTCGAATTCCATACGGATGGCAATGGGAGTGTAGATGTATTTTGGATCAACAAGCAACATTCCTATACCAAAGCCGTGTTTATTGGCGGCGCCATCGAAAAAAAGTTGCCACTTATTTTCCTCGGTTGCAATACAAATTAAATGCTCGTCGGGGAACTGTACGTCTTCCCCCTTCACTTCGTCACACGGGAATTCGGCAAGCTGGTCACTGAACACTTTCCCCCTGACGGATTTTAGTGTGACGTAAGTGATATCATAGCCGGCGAGCATGAAGTACCATTTGGCTATTCTTGTTGACATGAAAGGCTTCTCGAAGATGTAGCGGAGCGGGTCCACCTTTGCTACTAGCTTGATCGGAAAAGCTTCTATATTGTGCTTGAGCTTTTGAGTGACCCAAACCAATGCTGCACATGACTTCTCTAAGACAAAGTAGTTCTTTTCGCCTCCTTGGAATCGGCGACTGACAAAGTAAATGGCATTCTCCTTTGTGGACTCCCGTTGTTCTTGTGCTAACATAGCCCCTAGGGCTTCATCATTGACAGTGAGATAGAGCAAAAAAGGCTTCTCCTTGTGCGGTGGAACTAGGACATGAGGGCACGTCAAGTAATGCTTCACTTGGTCGAAGGCTTCTTGGCACGCGTCGGTCCATTCTAGAGCCACATTCTTCTTGAATATCTTGAAGATTGGCTCGCACATGGAAGTGAGTTGGTGCACAAACCGACTGATGTACTGGAGTCTTCCCATGAAACCTTTGATCTCTTTCTGCGTCTTTTGAGGAGGCATGTCAATGATTGCCTTGATTTTGGAGGGGTCTACTTCAATTCCCCTTTCAGTGACCATATAACCAAGGACTTTACCTCGGATAACCCCGAACGTGCACTTTGTAGGGTTGAGCCTCATCTTGTGTTGACGAAGCCTTTCGAAGAACTTGCGGAGATCGATTAAATGTTGACCATCGGTCCCTTTGGAGTGAATGATCATGTCGTCCACATAGACTTTGATTTCTTTGTGAATCATATCGTGGAACAAGTCTATCACGGCTCTTTGGTAGGAAGCCCAGCGTTTCTTAACCCAAATGGCATGACTGTGTAGCAAAAGGTACCCCACGGTGTTGTGAAGGCTGTCTTATGTTGATCTTCTTCGGCCATGAGAATCTAATTGTATCCGGCGAACCCATCCACGAAGGAGCGAACCTCATAGGCAGCAGTGGAGTCGACCAGCATGTCGATGTTAGGGAGTGGAAAATCATCCTTTGGGGAAGCTTTGTTCAAATCCCGGAAGTCAACGCAAACTCGAACCTTGCCGTTTGCCTTTCTGACTGTCACAATGTTGGCTAACCATGTCGGATACTCGATAACCTTGATGAAACCCACACTGAGGAGCTTCTCAATCTCTTCCTTGACTTGCAGAGACCATTCTGGATTGATCTTTCTGAGCTTCTGCTTTACTAGCTTGGCATCTTCTCTGATCGGAATCCTGTGCTCCGCTACCTTTCTATCCAAACCCGGCATGTCTTTATATGACCATGCAAACACATCCACGAACTCCCGTAGTAGTGCAGTCAGTCTGTCTCTGTCGCCCCCCTTGAAGAAGCTTCCGATCTTAGTTTCTCTTGGCTCTTCTTCAGTACCCAGATTAACAACATGCAATTCTTCGTCAGCCTTTGGACCGTTTTCACCACGACTACGGACTTGTTGAGCAAGTTCATTTAAGTATGTTGTGTTTTCGTGGTCTATTTCATCATAATTTGAATCGTTATTAACTTGTTCATTAAGTTCATTATTAGTTAATTCATCATTTATGATGTTTGCAATCTCAGGGTACTCAGAAATATCAATTTTTTCATTAGCAAAGAAAGGAAACACACGCTCGGCTATGGCCTCCAAATCCTCTTGGGTGAGGGTATTAGAGACACTCTTGGACTCGAAAGTAAGTGTGAGCCGCTCTTCCTTTGTTGCTGTGCGGGGTATGCAACCCATTTCTTGGACTAAGAATTCCTCGGATACCACGGGCCCTTTCATAGAATACCAATTGTTGATCGGCTCGGAGCTTGGCGGGATCTCACTGATAGTCTCGTTCATGATGACGGTGTCATGGATGGCGTTGACTTGGCATTCATTCATTATGGCAAGCTCTTCGAACATGGAGGCTAAATCTGTTAGTTCTTCCCCCACGGTGATTTATGTCTCGGATTCTATAGTCACCTTCCTTCCCCACCATTCACGGGGCGACATGGGAGTTGGTTCCCTTCGGATTTCTGGATCTCACAATCGGAGAAGATTTCGAGACCGGGCTTTTTGACACCCTTATCGTTAACCCATGGCTCGGGAAAGATCATGTATGGAACGTCTTCCCCTTGGCGGACAAAATGGCCATTCAAAGTCTTGCGGAAGGCTTTAGATTAGGGACCTCATAACGACGGCCTTCTTTACGAGCTCGGGCCTTTTCGTTATTGATTGCTTGCTCTTGTTTCAAGTCTTCTTTGGAAGGCTCGTACCCCAAACCGAAGGTGTCTTTGACGAATGGGACTTGCATAGGATGTAGGATTCCTTGTTGATATTTCCCTAGGCCTAAACCAGGGAAGTAGTCCATATTCCTCATCATGCGGAGGACTTTGTGATTGCTGGGGGTCCAGATCCGTTCCCCCTTCTTTGTCAATGGCGTTGATTGAGACGCCGGAGAGAGTGGAGTCTGGTAAACCATGCTGAACTTGGTGGATGGGCTCACCTTTTCTGTGGATAGTGACGTTTTCGGCCATGACGGTCACTATTTCATCACCATTTCGGATCTTGACACATTGATGGAGAGTTGACGGGACGGCCTTAGAACTATGAATCCATGGTCGGCCCAAAAGCAAGTTGAACGATGCCGGGATGTCAAGCACTTGGAATGGAACGGACATGACCATGCTCCCAAACTCAATGTCTATTTCAATCATGCCCATGACTGTACGGGCGGTGCTGTCATAACCTCAGATTACTTGAGTAGAAGGCTTCAAATCGGAATCCTTAAGTCCCAGTATGCCCATGATTCTGCTAGGCATGAGGTTGAGTGCGGAACCACCGTCCACTAAGACTCTTGACATGGGCCTCCCCCTTGCTCGTACCTTGAGGTAAATAGCCTCGTTGTGGTCAGAACCAAATGGTGGAAGGTCCATATCGGCAAAGGTGATGACGTTGCCAAAATGAATGTGACCAATCATTGCCGTGAGGTCCTCAGGAGTAGTATCGGGAGAAACTGATGTATCATCGAGATTGCGGATGACAGATCTCGGTGTTTCTTTGAGGATGCAATGAGGTCCCAAATAGAGATGTTGGCTTGAGTTTCTTGAGTTGGACAAGTAGAGGGTCTTCGGGAGTGTCGCGAGCTTGCGGCCTTTGAGAAGAGGAGCTTGGTGCGGAAGTGGAAGGGTTGCTTGCTATGACTCGACCGGATCGAGTTAGCATGTTGACATTCCCATCTTGCTTCTTTTTCCTATTCTCTAGTACTTCCCTCATTACCTCATCGTAAGTCACTACATAACAAGAATTGTCAAGTTTATTCATAACATTGGGGCCCCTATTCACAATTGGGATTGAATGGGTGGTCCCCTCGAGTTCTCCTATCTCTATTACATTGACATGTTCGTCATTAGTCACTACAAATTCTTTCTTATCTATGAGATCTTGAATGACATTGCGGAGAACGAAGCAATCCTCGGTGGTATGGCCACTATATTGGTGGTAGCCACAATATTTGTGGTGAGCATGATTGGGGTGGACCGTCTTGGGTTGGTACCCTTGCACGGGCGTGACTTGACCCTTTGCTTTGAGGACCTCGAACACTTCGGTTTGAGTCATGCCTTGGAGAGGCGTGTAGACATGGTCATTTCGAGACTTCTTCCCTTGGGGTGGAGGAACATTTTTGTAATTCCCCTTGTCAATAGTGACGGCGTTGACTGAGGCCTCTTTTGTGGAGTTGGAAGCGGCCTTGTATCGGTAAGTAGGAGTGGCCTTCTTGATCTCCTTGAGCAAGTCATCCATGCGTACCCCGCCTCATACATTTGGGAGAAGTCGGAGTAGCAAGCCCCACTTAGGTGAGTGCGGAGATCAATCTTGAGACACTTGAGAAAGATGTCCATTGCTCTTTTGTGTTCGGGCTTTCCACAATCTCGGAGAGTTTATCATTCCATCTCCTTGTGAAGTCGATGAAGGACTCGTTGTCTCTTTGAGTAGTGTTCTCTAGCTCTTTCCTTGTGGGCCGGTGAGTGGTGTTGCCTTGGTATTGTGACTTGAAGGCA